>CM066044.1:16324860-16533363 GCA_033557465.1 Ichthyophis bannanicus | reverse complement strand
TGTGTTAAGAATATGTGTGAAGGTTACCAAATTGCAAGTATCGTTCAATGAAGTCACTGTATGGGTTGAGCAGGTGCAGAACTGTGTGGATGATGTAAGAAAAGATTTGGAACAGCTGGAGAATGTGTCTAGACTGGCAATTCTACAGCTGATTAACTTTTCTAAAACTCAATATACATCTCCCAATGAAATGTTTAAGTGTTATTTGATGGCAGTGCTAGGCGTTGCTCCTAGGACACATCCACCAGTTACCAAAGCCTATTATCTGCCCCAAGGGAAGAAAACACCTTCCCAGGTAGAATGGACGGATATCCAACAGTTTGATGAACTTAATGTTTCCACTATATTAGAGAGCTCGGTCTCTGATAATGTTGTTCCAGCTATGTGTTTAGTTTGATTTGCTTTGTCTTTGGATAGAGAGTGGTTTTTGAAAATATTCTTCAGAAAGAGAAATGAGAGATTTCGGGGGCTCCTGGTCCAGGCTTTTCCAGACCTGGCTCAGGAACCCAGCACCGCAGGAAAGAAATTACCTCCTTCTCCAACCTAGGGTTTCACAATTGGAGGCAGTAGTATTTTTCTAGGAAATAACCCCGCACATGTGGTTTTTGTTATTTAAATATATTTCCAACTGCAGTGTTCCAGTTTCCCCATGCTGGGGACCTTACGGTCGACGTAGTTGTAGAATGTTGGCTGTAATATGAGATGCTTTTCTGGTATGTTTGGTATATGTGTGGTTAATTTTCCTTTGATACTCCGCGCTATATAGGGAGGGAGACTGAAAGATGTTTCATTGTGTCCTTTTGTCTATTTAAAATTTGCCTTCTTGCTGTATTAACCCAGTACTCCTCCTACAAGTTTATTTATTTAAGTTTTTTTTATAACATTTTATCATTCCCCCCCCCCCCCCGTTCAAAACGGGTTTAAGTTGTAACTTAAAATTGGTAATGTATATTAAATAGGGACATTGATAACTTGGCATTTTTGATGAGGTGACATGGAGTGTTAAGTGAATGGCCGCCAAAGGCCACAAGGAGTCATAGTGGGCTTCAAGTCCTTGGTCTCTTGCGTTTACCAAGGAAGTGCTATAACCATTAGGCTACTCCTCCACTCCAAGTAGATTTGTTTACACTTTATCTTTCAACTGTAAAATGCATAAATATTAAAAATTTTAAAAAAAACCCAGTAGGCGTGATGCATCAAGTTTTTTTTTTTTTTTTTTTTTAGCACAAAATCTCATGCGAAAAAAAGGATTACTGCTACTTGAGACTGGTGCACAGTGCCCTGCTAGCAATGACATCACCAAAATCTGACATGCTCAGTCTCCAGCTGCCTGTAGGTGAGGAGGGAGACAACCCACCCGTGGGATTGCGACTGGAGGGATAGATCTGCGAAATCTAGCCATGTTTGAGAAAGTAATAGTCTCCAGAAATAACAGTAGGTGAACACAGAATGATGGGGTGTTCTTGCTGAAATGTACAAAGTGAGAGCAGACATAAACCGTATCCTTTCTTTTTCTCTAATGGTAATCGTCTCTCACTCTAGGGGTTCTCACCATTACACTTTGTTGTACTGTTTTGACAGACATTGACTTCAAATATGATCAGCTTGAGAGACCTCTCCTAATTGGTGCACATCAGTATCTCACCCATGCCATGTATTGGTCCCTTGGACCTCTGCATTCCAGGAGTAAAAATGCTGCCGACACTGAAAGCAATTAACATGCTAGCAGATCTGCTAACCCCGTTAATCCCATGGAAAAACATATAAGAAATACAACGAAGAAAGTATACTTCAAACTATAAAATCCTAAAGCAGCTACGCCCACTAAAGCACCTACAAAACTTCCAGCAAATAATACAAGGCATAATTACGCCTCCTTCGACTTTGCAAACCTAATACTTCTAGGCACAACAAAACAACGCTTGAAAAGACTTCAAATTGCACAAAATGCAGCGGCCAGGACCATTATGAAGGTTCCCCCATTTCAACATATCACTCCGATACTGGAGAACTTACACTGGCTACCGATACAAAGCCGAATAGTATATAAAACTCTAACAACTACCTGCAAAACTCTAAACATGGCACCACCCACACTATCCAACCTCATCACTAAAGAACCTGCTAAAAACGTACACAGGAGAGATCATACAAACAAATTAGGGACTCCGAAAGAATTTATAAAAGCCAGAAAGATAACAAACAAAAAGGCATTCTCACATGCTGCCCCCATTCTATGGAACGCCCTTGCAGATGAAATGAGATCACTTTTAGAGATCAAAGAATTCCGCAAAAAACTTAAAACGCACCTGTTCACATCACACTACGGATCTTTGCCAAACACACCTCCCCAGCTAGAAAATGGATAATACCATGTCAGTTTCCCATAAACCAAACTGGATGATTTGACATATGATGTGAAACTCCAAATGCTTATTATCCTTAAATGTCACATACAACACTGTATTTATTACTCATTTTGTTCCCTGTAAATAGTTCTTGCATGTTCCATGTAATGTAATATAGTTGTTATGGTTTTAAGCTGTTCACTGTAAAAACAGACGCCTGTCTGTTATGTTGTTTTGTTCCATGTAAACCGCATTTGATCTTTGGAAGATGCGGTATATAAGAAACTGTTAATTAAATTAAATTAAATTAAATCAGAGCGACCGAGATATTCAGATATCCCAGGTGCCGCCATCTAGCTTGGGACGTTCTGGGTGTAGAGTGATTATTCTGTCTCTTCCCAGTTATCGTTAAGTGGAAAACGTTAGGCCACCCTTTAAGGTGCCTATCTTTCGCCACTTAAGCTAACCCGCTCTGCTATCCGATTTGGATATTCAATGCCGGTGACTGTATATTGCCCCCGGTTTTGAATATCCAGGTCTTAGATTCAGAGGCAATGGCTAGCTGCTCTAAGTAGCCACCATCGCTGAATATCGGGCCTGTTATTTTTCATTTTTAAATATAATTTGTTTACATGGCTTCAAAAATGTACTGCTGTACTTTCATTTCAATCACTACTCTTTCATTATTTGTTCTGTTAGCCTTTAAAGAGAGTCATTTGCAGGAAGAAAGAAACATTGTGTTAACATTTTAAGAAGCCAATAAAAAAAAAATTAGAACTACCACTAGAGATTAATTGCAGATTAAACTAAGAATTCCACTTTCAAGATGTGATTAAGCCTCACAGAGATTTGTTCTGAATTTTAATTTGATAATAAATACAATTTTATATCATTGTAAAAATACAGGTATCCTTGACACTTTATGCCCATGAACCGATAGTGTCATAACCAATGCATCTTACAGCAGATGCACAATCTCCAAGTGGACTCTCAAAAACAGAGAGGAAAAGGAGAAAGGCTGGGAGTTTCAGACGGTGAATCAGCGACATGCAGGGGCACTAATAGTTGACTAAAGACAGATGGTATAGCAATGAAGTAGCGTAGTTACTCATCTGTAACTAGTGTTCTCTGGGAACAGCAGGAATCAGTCCTCACATATGGAGCCCATGCAGATTCACTCCCCAGCTTTCAAAGAAAGTCTTTGGGAGTTAGACCACACATATATGGTCACCTTCCCGCCCAAGGGTGCCATCTTACCTCCGTATGATGACATAGCTTAATCAAGCATAAAAAGAACAAAAAAACTCCATGAGGAGGAGGGAGGGTTGTGAGAACCGATTCTCGCTGTCCTTAAAGAACGCCTGTTACAGGTGAGCAGCTATGCTTTCTCCGGGAACAGGCATGAAGTCAGTCCTCACATATGGGACTCCCAAACTACAGGCTACTGAAAAAAACCTGTAGAAGCAACGGGTGGGCCAAAAGGCGAAGCGTGAAGGGCAGCAAGGAGCACTGAATGGCTTGAAGTCCAGTGATGCAACCCCCAACATTGAAAATGGAATCACCTCCCCAGTAGCCTGAACACAAAGGGCAGGAGGGAAGGAGTTGCACTATTCCCCAAAGAGGTGACCGAGTACAGCCTGGCCAAAAGCGCCATCACGCCGTGAGCTCTCCTCCAAGCAGTAATGCGCTGCAAAGGTATGGATCCGAAGAACCAGGTGGCAGCCCGGCAGATTGTCCAGCAGGACTGAGCCAATGAGGCCACCATGGTGCGCACATTATGTGCGGTAAAGGTGACGATCCAGGGAGAGTCCAGCCTGATTGTAGGTGAAAGAGATGCAGTCTGCCACCCAGGTAGACAAGGTATGCTTAGAAGACCGAAACCCCAAGCCTGCTTGATGTCATAGGAGACAAACAGTTCCGATGAGCGGCAATGGGGCTGTTGACCTCTGAAGGTAAAAGGACAGTGCCCTCTCACAATCCAAGGTGTGTGGTGAGGTATCCGCTCAGGATGTGCAAGGCCTGGGGAAGAAGGGGGAATGATCACCTCCTGGTTCATGTGAAAAGCTGACGCCACCTTAGGCTGGAATTTCGGGTGAATCCAGAGAACGACCCTGTTTTTGTGGAAACTGGTGAAGGGCGCAAGGGCCACCAACACCTACAGCTCACTAACTCTCCTGGCTGAAGTGAGCACTACAGGAACACTACTTTCCATGACAAGAACTTGAGATGGCATGTCGCCAGAGGCTCAAAAGGGGGAGCCATCAGCTTCCCGAGAACAATGTTGAGATCCCACGCCACCGGCAATGGGCAGACAGGGGACCGGAAGAGGAGAAGTCCCTTCATAAAGCGACCCACAAGGGGGTGCGCAAAAACGGCTGGATATCGACAAGGTGATGATGTGACATTAGAGGGCTGAGGTGCACACTGACTGAGTTGGACTTTAGACCAGCCCGGGATAGGTGCAGAAGGTATTGCAGGATGTCCTGCACTGAGCAAGAAAAAGGGTTGAGATTCCTGTCTGCACACCAGACAGAGAATCTATGCCATTTGAAGGCATATGTGTGCTATATTGAGTCCTTGCGCGATATTAGTAGGATGTCCTCCACCTCCCGAGAGAGGTGGAGGTGAACTATGGCTAGCCATTCATCACCCACGCTGTCAGGACAAGGGATAGGAGGATGGGATGGAGAAGGGTTCCATCCTCCTGTAAGAGCAAGTCCGGGGCCTGACCCAGGTGTATCGGGATCGCTCGGGACAGTTGCAAGAGCAGAGAGAACCATGGCTGCCGGGGCCACCAAGCAGCAATGAGAATTACAGATGCCCGGTCTGACGATCAAGGTCTTGGGAACAAGAGGAGTAGGCGGATATGCATACAGTAGACTACTGGACCAAGACAGGTGTCTGTCCCCACTTGTTCCAGGGCCGGTCTCCAGGAGCAGAAGCACGACAGCAGCACATTCTCAGGGCTGGTGAAGAGATCCAATGGTAGGGTCCCCCAACGATGAAAGATGGAGTTGAAGCACCACTTGTGGGGCTCAAGGACTCTGCTGAGTCAATCTGCGAGCAGATTGTCTGGTTAGCAGGTAGACTGCCCAGAGGATCATACCCTTCTTTATGGCGAAGGTCCACAGGTGAACCACCTCCCAACAGAGGAAGTACAAGCCTGTTCCCCCCTGCTTGTTGATGTAAAACATCGCTAATTGGTTTGTCCATCTAAAAAAGGGATAACCTGGCCCGCCAGTGGACCTGGAACTCCCGAAGGGCATTTGTCATAGCTCTTAAGTTCCAGGAGATTGATCTGGAGAGCACTTTCCTCCAGAGTCCAGGCACCCTGCGATTGTAGACCATAGCAGTGGACTCCCCAGTCAAGCTTGGAGGCGTCCACTGACAGAATGCGTTGGGCCTGTGGAGCCTGGGAAAGGTAGACTGGCCATGAGATTCCATCGGCTCTGCCAACAGGTGAGAGAGGCTGGGGGATCTGGACTCGAGCCTCCAATTGGCCCGTGGCTTGAGGTCTATTGAGAGCTGTGGGTCCACTGGGCCTGTCGCATCCAGAGACATGCCTGCAGGGTTCCTTAAGCCTTTTTCCCCTAGCCTTCCAAAGGGTCAGCCGTCTTCCGGGTACGGCCTAGTCCTCGTCATTCATAAACTCGGACTCCAACTCAGCTGCCTGTCGGTGATGGGTTTGCCTTAGAGGTTCTCTCCTTGGCAGGGGACATCAGCCAGTTTGTGCTGCACCCATTGCTCCAAGTCCGAGGACTGTAGCCAAGCCAGGCGGTGGGCACTGATGTCCACCGCAGCTACATGAGCCACGGACTCGAAGCCATCAAAGGCCACTCGAGTCTGGAATTCAGAGAATTCCTTGACAGATGAGATGAGGGTCCGGAAGCGCTCGAGAGATTCACCTGCCCGCCCAGCTGAGAATCCAGCCAAGCTCCTTCGCCAGGTCCTCAGGTACATGCCCATGTACAGCTGGTAAGCCTGGATGTGGGCCATGAGCATCAAGCACTGGTAGCACGTTCTGCCAAACCCATCCATGGTGCAGGCCTCCCTACCAGGGGGCACCGAGGAGTGCATCTTCTGACTCTTTATCCGACACATGGCCAACTCCACTACAATGGAGATGTGAGGCAGCTGTGTCTTCTGAAAGCCGGGGCTCTTGCCAATACTGGGAATTGAGTCGCCGGCTCACTATTGGCACCGTCACCAGGCTCTCTCACATCCTGAACAGCAAGCGCTCCAGGATGGGGGAATCAGCACCAACAGTGCCTCCTTTGGAGGGGCCTCATACTGGAGAATCTTTAAGTCCTCGGCACGAGGCTCGTCCTCCAGTTTTGCCACAAAAGCCAGGGCCTTCGACATCCCCTGGACAAAGTTGAGGAATACAAGATCCTTGGGGGGCGGGGACCTCCGGCACTCCTGAGGGGTAGACAGTTTAGAGGGGACATCTCTGCAACATGGTGTCAGGCGACTCGTCATCTGTCTCCCAACCAGACTCTGAGCCAGACGAGACTTTGAGTCTCGGATGGTCATCGAATCGATGAGCCACTGGCACCGAAGGAGAGCAAGGTGCCAACGCACCAACCCCAAGGTGTTTGAGAGCGAGTTACACCTCGAGCAGGAGGCCGAAAGATGCGGCTCCGAGTGGGTGAATCATTCCAGCACAGGCTGGAGTCCTCCGGGGAGATCCTCACAGTGGAAGGTCCCATTGTTGGCAATGACGACCTAGAGGCTCCAGGCTTTGGGACCCACTGCACCTCAAGGAAGGCAACCATTTTGTGCCTTCCTTGAGGTGCCTCTTAGATAACATCCTCCGAGTCATAGATAACATGCCTCTTAGATAACATCCTCCGCGTCATAGACAACACCAAAAAAGGTATCCTAATGATCTTCGTAGACATCTCATCCGCCTTCGACACAGTTGACCACCTAACACTCCTGGAAAGACGAAAGAAAATTGGACTTCATGGTACAACATTAAAATGGTTCCAATCCTACCTCAACGACAGGCAGATACAAGTCAAGGTAGGCCACAACACCTCTCAACCCATAAAAGTCCTCCAAGGGGTACCTCACGGGTCCGCCTTTCGGCACTTCGTTCAACATATACATCCAGCCAATATGCGACATCCTGAAAGCGAACAACATTCAATACACCATCTATGCAGACGATATTATGATATACACAACCTATCTCAACCGACAACCCAGACTACCATAAAATAACCGACTGCCTAACACAAATGACTAGATGGGTGTAAGGACAACAACCTCTCAATCAACTACAGCAAGACTGAGGCACTAATAATCACTCGCAACCCAGACTTCACCACCCACCGGACATCAAAGTAGCAGACACAACCATACCAATGAAATCGGAAGTAAAATACCTCGGAGTAACCATGGACAACGACTGAATCTCAAGACACACGTAAACAAAACAATCAAGAATGCATACCACAGAATGAGAATCATCAGAAGACTAAAACCCCTCCTCGCCACAGAACACTTCCGTACAGTATGCCAAAGCACTCATCACTCCATTACTGGACTTCTGCAACCCCATATACCTCGGCCTACTCAAACAAACTCTCAAACCTCTACAACTAGCCCAAAACACTGCAGCCCGCATTATATCTGGCTCAACAAGACATGAACACATTACTCCGGTTCTCAAAGACCTACACTGGCTCCCAATCAGCGCACGCATCAAATACAAAACAATAATAAACATATTCAAAATCAAACACCACATCTCAGCCAACAGCCTGCACACCCTCATTCAACCAGACCACCAGCACTCGCCCAAGAAGAAAAGGAACCTCCAACAAAGTCAACACCTCGAGAGACTTCAGAAAAACACAAAAAAAATACCACAGAGAGAGCTCTCTCCCTGGCTGCCCCAACAATTGGAACTCCCTACCAGACGAACTCAGATCAACAACGGACCTCAAAGACTTCCGCAAACAGCTGAAGACAATACTGTTCATAGAACACTATGGACATGTCACTTAGTCAACAAGAACCACGTATTCACCCCCTCCAACCCTAACAAGAAATGTATAACGACACAGGATATATCTTAATCACTAATTGTATAGTACCTTGTATTATAGCCCATGCTGTACTATAGCGCACACTGTACATAGCTCAACCTAATCTAACACACTCTCCCCACACGCAAATTATAACACTTCTTACACTGCATGAATCACACCTCCACTACTTTGATTGTATTGTTGTGACACCGCCTTGATTGTAGGATAAGACGGTATAGAAATACGGTTAAATAAATAAAATAAAATAAACCAGGCTGCATTCCAAAGCCTCCATCTTGGCTTCGATGTCAGTAGGCTTCGCAGCAACTGGTTCAAGTCTCAAAGGCATCGAGCCTGGAACAGGGTCCCTCAAAGGGGAATCACAGATGATGATCACGTCGGAGGACCGAGTTCGATCCCCCGACACAGTGGGAGTCTTCTCCCACCGGGGCAGCTTCAAGGGCTGCTCCGGTCATTGGGTTGAGGACTCAGAGGCTGGGTACCAGAGGTCTTACCTCTAGCTCATGGATCGAACTTTGACATGGACGAGTCTTGGACTCATGGGGAGGTCCCTCCAAGGACAACCCCTGGGGTCAGAGGCTCCACAGCCTCAGAGCTCGGATCAAGCACATGCATGTAACGCTCAGTCATTGGACACAGTTTCTGAGGGCAGCAATTCCATACTCTGCCGGCCCTGTGATAGAGGCCTTCGAGCCACACAGCTCCCCCTGCTGATTTTCACGATTCCTCTGGCTCTTGCTCAACATCTGCAGGCAGAGCAGGCAAGTGAAGTCGTCATGATCCGTACCGAGGCACTTGATATAACAACTGTGGAGGTCCGTTATGGACATGGTAAGGGGGCATTTGTCACATTGCTTAAAACCTCTGACTGAACATACAGCGGGGAAGACAGCACCCACAAGATCAAACTCAAACATCTCGGTCAGGGAGAGTGCAAGAAAAGACCCGTGCACCAAAAGAGAAAAAGGACCAGAGAAAAAATGTGATGCCGAGGCAAGGGTGGACTCGGTTGGTGAGGGGGTGATTGGGAAATGACTGGTAAAAGAAGCACGAAATGCTAATAGAAAAAGGGTAGAAAAATCAACTTTTACCAGGGACGACAGACAGACATCTGCAGGGCTCTGAGGAAAAAAAGACGACCGAGATAAGATGGCACCCTCGCATGTGCGGTCTAACTCCCAAAGGCTTTCTTTGAAAGCTGGGGAGTGAATCCACGTGGGCTCCTTCAATGCCAACATCACCCATATGTGAGGACTGACTTCCTACTTGTTTCCAGCAAGACAAAAGTATAAGATGAGAAAAAGACAGAAAGTGAACACACAGTGGGAACAGAAACGCCTATACTAAATAATATGTTGCCAGAAAGAGTCAAAAGAGCTTTTTCTAAAGTAGATAATTCTGAATTAGAATCTGAATCTGAAAGACAGTGATGTGTTCAAAAGCAGTGCATGGTCAATTTGTTACAATAGCAGAAGCAGAGGAAGGGAGCAGAAGCGTGTAGAATATTTGGCGAACCAGTGATTCAAAACTAGGAGAGATTGTTCTAACTCCTAGGCTTTGCAATCAAGATTTAGACAGTCTGAGGAGTCCACTGAAGATATTCAACTATTCAGCTCTAATTAAAAAGGCTTGCATCTCTGCTCAAATGGGCTCTTTTCCAAACATGGAAATTGTTTGTTGCAGAAATTAACAGATGAGAGATTTTAAAAAGAACTTTATTGTTCTTTCCCAAAAGGAGAAATTTGGTCCTGTCTGCTAATTTTCTTTTCGAGTCCAACTAGAACAGTCCAGAACACCAGTTGAGGCAGCTAGCTAGCAGATGAATACAGGCTATACAGCTGGGAGCTTCTACAATAGGCAACATGCAGCCAACTGCTCCCCAGTATTTCTTTAACAAAGCGGATTTTCCAAACTAACTCTGAAGTGAAGAGGGTATCCAAAAAGCAGGGAAGCGATATTCTAAAGGGTTTAGTAGCCAGTTAGCAGGACCTGCTAAATCCTGGCGATCCTGATATCAGCGGCACTATCTGAATAGCGACCCCCACATATGAACCTGAGACCTTACAGCCCTCCCACTAGCCCACATACACAAACAGCAGAAGAACAGGGGTCCTCTGGACTGGTCTAGTTAGCAAAGACCAAATTTCTCCTCTCTTATCCTCCGCCAGAACAGCAAACAAATCTTTAACTAAAGCAAAGTGAAAAATACCACAACATCAAGAAATAAGGAGACAACTTAAAATAAGGAGACGACTTGGCAGTCAGTTAGCAAATAATTTCATTTAACATCACTTAGGGAGATTCATTTGTTAATTTCTTGATAGAATTCTGTAGTGGTATTCCTGTTGCCAATGGTCACACAAGACAAAGCATACCACTTCCTTTGCCTGTTAAAGGGTGTTGATGCAGTGAAAATATAATGGCATTTTTCCTTCCATTTATTAAAAGCAGGTGTTGCCTTTTCATTTTGTTTTCCTCAGAAAAAAAATACAACTGCACTTCATGGGAAGAAGCCAAACAAAGATCCTTGTGTATGTATGACCCAAGCAGCCACAGCTGTGTAACGACATCTAGGGAAGGAAGGGATCCACTTAAAGCCACTGCCACATCATTGAGGTGGATTTCCCTGCTCTTGGGGCCCTTTCCAATACTTTGCTTGAGGGCCCTTCATTTTAATTTCTTTCACTAGAAAAATGACCTTAAATACTAGCAATGTCCCCCCACCACCACCACCTATATTTCTTTTCATTTTACAAAAGGTAACAAGCAGCATACGTTTTTCAGTAAGAAATGTGGTTTTCATACTTGGGATGTGCAAGCAAACTGGTACAAAGCATGTTTGTTATCATCTAAATTCATCATGGCCACCAGGAAGCACTTGATAACCTCCCAGGCCTGCCGGCGATAGTAGGGCTCAGTGTTCGCACTCTTCAAGCAGTCCAAAGCCGTCTCAATGGCCTGAATGGGACAAAAGAAACAGGACAAATTACTTTTTAAGAATGTAATATTTCAAATCTCTAATGCAGATCCTTGAAACAAGTTGGTATATTCTTAAAATATACATATTCACAGATTGTGCTCCATCCCAATCAGGCTACCTCCTCCCAAAAGGCCAGGCACAAACACATATCGACAAATACAGATGTTTATCAATGTGACCCCGTGATAAATCCATTTAGGGGCATGAAATAAGAAATTTCAGAACTCAACTGATTATAAAATGAAATTCAATCATCCATGATTAAACAGTTAATGTGAGATTATGTAGATACTGTGACCTATGAAAGCCCCTTGCTACAGTAACTTTCCTTTTTTTTTTTAAATCTGCTTGGAAAAAGAATTATCTTTTCATTTACCGGATTAACTAGCAGCTCTCAACTCATCTTTTAAGCAAGCTTATCAAAATCTCACTGGAAAGAGCAATGAGTTCCACATAGACTGCTCAAATGAAACCTGTCACCAGAGAACTGAAATGAAAGATGCAATTTTGGAGATTTCACTTTATAACAAAAAGTTTCAAATTCCATCTGGAATCTCAAGGCATCTCAACATAAGACACAGATTTGGATGCTATTCACAGGAGACTCGCTGAACTAGCAATAGAATTATCTGAGAAAGCAGAGCAAAGTTAAAGAAGCCCTCGAGCTCTACGATCAGGAAAACCCAACGGTCTTCTCGATAGGGTGAAAATTTACTTACTGTTAATTTACTTTGCTGGAGTCCTGCTAGACCATTCCAGACAAATGGGGTATCTCCCCCTGTTAGCAGATAATAGAGACAGAGAAAAAGCTCAAACTATGCTGTGACATCACTGGCATAAAACCCTGGTGCAGCTAGGGGCACCCAATCTAGTTAAACTATAAACAGGTTCTGCACGGATCAATGTCCAAGATAAAGGAACAAGGACAAACTATATACTGAGTATCTGCATGGTTCCAGGCACAAGGCTGAGAAAAAGGCAAGTCCTGGACTGGTCCTAGCAGGACTACAGGAAAGGAAATTAACAGTAAGTAAAATTTCACCTTCCAGATAATCCTGCTAGGCCCGTCCAAAAACAAATGGGAAGTATCAAAGCTACTCCACCACAGGACAGGAAGAAAGCACACCTGAACCAAACCAAAAACCATGCCGCTGCTTGTGCGTGAACATCCAAATGGTAGTGCCGTGCAAATGTAGCTAAAACATGTCGTCACCCTACAAATATCCAAGGGCAAAGAACAAGATGACTGCCCAGGAAAGCTGCATAGGCCCATGTTGAATGAGCCTTTAGGCCAGGGGGAACAGGCCTACCACATAGTAAGTAGGGTGAAGCAATTGTGTCTTTAATCCAGTGACCGAGAGTCACCTTTGAAGCTGCTTGGTCCTTATAGGGCCCTGTGAAAAAGACAAAGAGGTGATCTGAAAGACAGAAGGGATTAGTCACCTCCAGGTAACACAAAAACGCAAGGCGGCTCTTATCTGATCCCGTACATTATTCAGAGAAAAGGCAGGTAAGGGAAAGCATCTGATTGACATGAAAAAGGAGAAAGCACTTTGGGCAAGGAGGGCTCCGGACACAAGGTCACGCCTTCAGACACAAAGGTCTGCAACTGCAACTCTGAAATCCGCCGCACCGAGGTGACAGCCACCAAGAACACTGTCTTTAGGGTTAAGTCCTTAACCAAAGCTCACTTGAGAGGCTTGAAGGGGGAATGAATGATAGCCCAAAGGATAAGCGCCATTATCCCAAAGTGGAACTACAGGGTGTACTGGGGAACACGAGATCCGAACACACTGGAGAAAACACACCACATTGCAGTTTGCGACCAGCAAGCAGTTCGCAACCTATCCCCAAAAACAAGAGAGAGCCGCCACCTGCAACTTCAGCAAGCTCCAAGCCAAACCCTTATCGAGCCCATCCTAGAGGAATACCAGGATTGAAGGAATCAATGCACGCCACAGAGAATTCCAGAACAAACCAGCCCCAATTCTCAAACACACACCAAACACGGACATAAGCCAGGGAGGTGGAGCATCACCTGGCCTTCAGCAAAGTGCCCACTACTGCTGCAGAATAGCCTTTCCGCATTAGATGCCATTTCTCAATGGCCAAGTCATATGCGAGAAGGGAGCTGGATCTTCCATGAGCACCAGATCCTATCATAGCAACCTCTGCCAGGCACCAAGACTCAGCGGCTTTGCGACGAGAAGGCAAAAGTGGCTCGCATACCAAGGATGAGGTGGCCAGACTTGGGAAACTAGGATCATCAGTCGAGGATGGATCCTCTATCTTCCAAAGGACCCGAGCTATCATGGCCCAAGGGGAGGAACACATACAGAAGAGGATCCGAAGGGCCAGGGCTGGACCAGCGTGTCCACTCCCCTGGACTGGTTCCCCTTGCGACAACTGAAACAGGAGGGAAGCTTGATGTTGACAGAAGTCTACTGACAGAAGTAAGGATGTGGTTAAAAAACTACAGGCCGGTTAGTTTAACTCAGTGGTGAGTAAATTATTGGAAGCGCTGCTGAAAGAGAAAATAGTGAGGTTTCTGGAGTCCAATGGATTACAGGATCCGAGGCAGCATGGATTCACCAGAGGCAGGTCTTGTCAGAAAAATCTGATTGATTTCTTTGACTGGGTGACCAGGGAGTTGGACCGAGAGAGAGCCCTAGATGTGGTGTATTTAGATTTCAGTAAAGCCTTTGACACCGTTTCTCACAGGCTACTACTATTTAACATTTATAAAGCGCTACCTCATACGCAGCGCTGTACAGACATATAAAGAGTGACAGTCCCTGCTCATCAGCGCTTACAATCTAATTAAGACAACAGAAATACACAAAGAGTAACAATCTAGTTAGGGCAAAACCAGGTTGGCTGTCTCCCATTACTAATACTAGTACTACTGCGCATTGCTACACATACAGTATACATAAATACATACATTCCAATTACAACAAGGGTACATTACATCACATCAGGGGTTACATTACAGGCAGGCTGGGGCATCATGGCATACATTACAATACATTAAGGGTTACATTTAGAGGATTTATTTATTTTTATTTTATATACATTCTCTTATATACCGCGCTATTCAACATCAGTGCGGTTTACATTGAACAAACTGAAATTACATTGAACAGGGCATTATAACTTGGAGATAACTATTTTACAGGGAACATGGGCTATGGAGGGTTAAGTGGCTTGCCCAAGACCACAAGGAGCACCGGTGGGACTATCTTAAAAAGGATATAGCGATTTTAGAAAAGGTACAGAGAAGAGCCACCAAAATGGTAAAGGGGATGGAAGGATACTCCTATGAAGAAAGGCTAAAAAGGTTAGGGCTCTTTAACCTGGAAAAGAGACGGCTGAGGGGAGATATGATAGAAGTCTATAAATTAATGAACGGAGTGGAACGGGTAAACGTAGATCGATTGTTTACCTTATCAGAATATAGAAAGACTAGGGGACATGCAATGAAGCTACAGGGTAAACTATTTAAGACTAATAAAAGAAAATATTTTTTCACTCAACGTGTAATCAAACTCTGGAATTTGTTACCGGAGGATGTAGTAAAGGCGGTTAGTGTAGCTGGGTTTAAAAAAGGTTTGGACAAGTTCCTGGAGGAAAGGTCCATAAACCATTATTAAGAAGTGACCGAAGATATCAATGCTTGACCCAGTACAAGCATTGTGGAACTTGTTTCTCTTGGGGAAACTGCTAGGTACATATGACCTAGATTGGCCACTGTTGGAAACAGAATACTGGGCTTGATGGGCCTTGGTCTGACCCAGTATGGCATATCTTATGTTCTTATGTTCTTAGAAACCCCAGTCCTTCCGGCCCAAGGTTGCTGTCCTCTAGTGGGATTTGAACCCCCGACCTTCCTGCCTGAAGTACCTTAAGGATGCTTACATGGTGATGTTTCTTGTGCTTCCATTGCTTTTGATCAGGTCTGCTCTTCGGTGGAGTTGCTGGAGTGGGGAGGAGGAGGAGAACGCGAACATTCCATAGTGCCGTGCCTACGAGTGTTTTAGATTTACAAGTCTGCTGCTGGTGTTACTTCTCCATGCAGTAGATGCTTACCCTGCAGAGGTGGAGCCAGGGTCACATACTGTCTGCGAGGGGTGATAAACGTCCCCAACTAAGGGCCACGCCAAAGGGCCCACCAGGCGCAGCCACGCCTGCCGGGTCCAGTCCTTTTAACCGTTGCCTATTGCACCCCGATTGGGCCTTGGTGGGAGGAGTGGGAGGAGCAAGCAGCTCCCGCTTCCTCCCCCGTTGTCCGATCAGCAGTGTGGTGGTGGGTGAGAGAGGCAGTTACCTGCCGGGTTCAGTCCTTTTAACCGCTGCCTGTTGCGCCCCAATTGGGCCTTGGTGGGAGGAGTGGGAGGAGCAAGCAGCTCCCGCTTCCTCCCCCGATGTCTGATCGGCAGCGTGGTGGTGGGTGAGAGAGGCAGGCGACTTATAAACAAACTGAGCACCCTAGGGATGGACCCTAAAGTTACTGCTTGGGTTAGAAATTGGTTGAGTGGGAGGCGACAAAGGGTACAGGTAAATGGAGCTCACTCCGAGCAGAAGGAGGTTACCAGTGGTGTGTCCCAGGGATCTGTCCTTGGTCTGATTCTTTGTTAGTGATATAGTGGAAGAGCTGTTGGGTAAGGTTTGCCTCTTTGTGGATGATACCAAAATCTGCAAAAGGGTAGAGTAGACACCCAGGAAGGTGTAGATAACATGAGGAGGGAGCTAAGCTTGAAGAACGGTCTAGAATTTGGCAGCTGAGATTTAATGTTAAAAAATGCAAGATCATGCATTTGGGCTGCAGCAATCCAAGGGAGAAATACAGTATAGGGGTGTACTTTTGTCCACTAAAGAAGAGCGGGACCTAGGCGTGATTGGGTCTGATGATCTTTAAGTAGCTAAACGGGTAGAAAAGGCAACAGCAAAAGCTAGAAGGATGCTTGGGTGCATAGGGAGAGGAAAGGTCAGCAGAAGAAAGGAGGTGATAGTGCCTCTGTATGTCTTTGGTGCGACCTCATTTGGAGTATTGTGTGCAATTCTGGAGACCGCACCTTCAAAAGGATATAAACAGGATGGAGTCGGTACAGAGGGTGGCTACTAAAATGGTTAGTGGTCTTCATTATAAAGCATATGAGGACAGACTTAAGGATCTTAATATGTACACCTTAGAGGAAAGGCAGGATAGAGGCGATATGATTGATATATTTAAATATCTCCGTGGCATAAATGCAGGGGAGAGCCTCTTTCGATTGAAAGCAAGCTCTGCTACAAGGGGACATAGGATGAGGGTGAAAGGGGATAGATTCAGGAGTGATATGCGGAAATATTTCTTTACGGAAAGAGTGGTGGGTCTGTGGAATAGTCTCCAAGTGGAGGTGGTAGAAATGAGGACAGTATCTGAATTCAAAGAAGCATGGGACAAACACAGAGGATCTCTAAAGGAAAAAAGGGGACTGTTGTAGTGGTTGATATGGAAGGACAGACTAAATAGGCCATATGGTCTTTTTCTGTCGTCATGTTTCTATGTCTATCCAATTGAAGGACCATGGGGCAAGCTCCCACTCTCCAGGATCAAGAAGATGACAGTTGAGGTAATCAGCCTCTAGATTCTCTTCTCTCGTGATATGCTGAGCTGAGATCACTTGCAGGTGCACCTCTGCCTAGGGAAACAGAAGGGACATCTCCCTTGACACCCCTGAGCATTTCGTTCCGCCCTAGCGATTGACATATGCCACTGCCATGACATTGTCAGAGAGGACTTGCACCACATGAGTTTTGAGTAAATTGTGAAATCGCAGTAAAACCAAAAAGATGGCCCTTGCCTCGAGGACATTGACAACCCATTTGGCTTCCTCTGGGGACCACTGACTTTGGGCTGTCTTGCTGAAACAGTGGGCTCCCCAACCGATGAGACTGGCATCGGTTGTGACAACAAGCACCCAGGCTGGTGTCTCGAGAGGCATTACCCAAAGCATCATGTTGGGAGAGGTCCACCAAGCAAGGCTGCATCGTACTGCTGGAGGAAACGGCAGATGAACCCTGTAGTCCTGTGAACACGGGGACCAGCAAACCAGCAATGCCTGTTGAAAAGGCCGCATTTGTGCTCGTGCCCAGGGAACAAGTTCCAAGGTTGGGACCATCGCCCCTGAGAGCTGCAAATAATCCTATGTAGTGGGAGATGGATTCATCAGAAAACCCCGAAGTTGACAGCTGAACTTGGGCTATTGCTCTGCCATTAGGGAGACTCTTCCCACCTGCGTGTCAAACAAGCTCTGAGAAACTCTAAATTCTGGGACGGCATCAGACAGCTTTTGCTGCAGTTTCATTACCCAGCCAAGCTGTTCAAGGAGCTGGAACAGAAAAGGATGGACGCAGACACCCTTGCGCCCGACGTCCACAGTGACTGCCACCATCACTTTGGAAAAAGCCTGGGAGTGGTTGCTAGACCAAAGGGAAGCGCAAAGAATTGGTAATAAGTGCCCAGCATCGCGAATATGAGAAACACTGTTGGTCCTCTTTGATGGGAATATGAAAATAGGCCTCCGCCAAATCCAAGGAAGTGAGGAACTCGCCTTTCCGCACAACCTGAATGACCAATTGTGGCATCTCCATGTGAAAGTGTGGTATCTTCAGACTGCGATCGACTCCCTTGAGGCCCAGAATGGGATGGAAGGAGCCATCTTTCTTGGGGATGACGAAGTAGATGGAGTATCTTCCCTGGCCTCTTTCGATGAGAGGAACAGGAAGGATAGCCTGAAGGGCCAGGAGGCCCTGAAGGGTAGCTCAGACAGCTGTCTTCTTGATGGCAGAACTGCAAGGCGAAATGACGAAGGAGTCTTTTATGGGTCCTGCACACTCCAACACAGAGCCGTGCCCTATGATGTTCAGAACCCCAGCGATCCACTGTTAAATGGGCCCATTCGTGATAAAAAAGACAGACTACCTCCCACTTGTGGAAGTCCAGAATGGGCCCCAAACCCGTCAGGGGGAGAGATGGGAGGAACTTGACTTCCTTGCAGCAAGCTCTCAGAGTGCAACTGATGCCCTCCCCGAAAGGGCTGAGACTTTGAACAAGAGCCTAAAGAGGGCATAGTCTGCTTTCCCACACAATATTGGGAAGTCCCAGAACTTCGGTTCGCATGAGGAAGAAGAGGAAAGCTTGGAGACCTTAGGTTTATTCTCTGGAAATCTCTGCAGTTTCACTTCCCTGAGGTCTTTACCAATTTGTCAAGATCCTCGCCAAAATGGAGTCCATTCCCTAAACAGCAAGTGACCCTTAGAGGTCACATCTGCAGTCCAATTTCTGAGCCATAAACTGAGGGTGGGCTACCATTGCCGCAGCAACCCCTCATGCAGAGAGACATAAAAGATCATAAAAGACATCCTCCAAGAATGCCGCTGAAGACATAAAGCAGGCTGAATTAGCATCTTTGGGGAGAAGCTGAACCCATCGGAGAAGCACACAAACTCTGACACCACCACAAGCCACCACCCGCACCACCAGAGAGGAAGCTGAGAAAGCAGAAGGCCTTCTACCTTCTGATCTTGCTGATCCTGAAGGGCCACCCTGCCCTCAATGGGAATGGTGGTACACTTGTATAAAGGCAGTGACCAAAGCGACAACCTTAGGGAAACGCAACCACTCATCCAGGTCCCTCTTTTAACCATGTGTAAATGCGCCCCAAGTGCCAAACATTTTTAAGGGCTGCATCAGGACAGTCACATTCCGTGGAGACCATAAGCTATAATTCTGGAGGGAAGGGAAAAGTTCTGGAAGGTTTTCTAATGCCCACCAAGATGGGATCAGAGGTTGATTGAGCCTGAGCACCTCCTAAAATGTTTGGGATTTGCAGCTCACTGGCAATCTCAACAATCAAAGTGAGGATCTCCTCCTGTTGGCAGATGCACCACCCTCGAGTCACTGTCATCATCTACCAGGGATACCTCCCCGTCCTCTATGTCAAATGCACTGGATGCCAAATCCTCCTGGGAAGATTCGCCAGGCTCATCACCAACCAAGGGACTCTCTCATTCAAATAAGTCACCTTGGAAGGACAAGCATTCTTCCAGTCTGAGTCAAGACCCTAGAAGTGCTTTTGGATCCTGCCCACAGGAGCCAATGGACCAGCTGAGCAGGGGCAAGGGCCTTACCCCCTTTCCAGAGACCACCAAGCATACTAAAAAATTAAGGAAAACTTGGTCGATGCCAGATCCAGGAGCTGAAGTGGCTATGGTGTCTGCTGCAGGGCTTTTGGTTGGGGGGCCTGCTGCAGCTGCGGGAGCAAGATGGGAAGAATTGACTCCCCCCTCTGAAGACAAGGCTGGCACCACCAGGAGTCCTCTAGGAAGAACTACCATCGCTGGAGGAGGAGCCCTGCTGATGCCATGGCTGAAGCTGCTGAAGACAATGCTGACTGACCGGAGGTCTCCCCAGGATCAGCTGCGCAAATGGCGCAAAGACAATCTACCACAAATCGGCACCGCTTGCCGCAGCCAAGACACCATGGGACAAAAGAAGGCATGCCACAGGAGGGCCCAAAATAGCATGCGCACCCACGTGGGAATACACAAGAACGTCGGAAGAGAAATAACAGTCCACAGTAGAACCACTACAGTTGCACTCATAGTTTGGCAGACAGGGCCCTCAGCTGCTGACACTGGATCGATTCAGGTAGCTTCCGGAGAAGGGTAGGTGGTGGTGGGATCTGGGGAGGGGGGGCCTCAATCAGCCACATGCTCTGGAACATATTGTCTATTTTTTTTTTTAAGAAAATAAAAAGAACTTTAGCGTAGCCAAATTAAAATGATGATACAACAAAAAGGATCCATTAGGCACCCCAGTAGAAGACCCTCCTGTTCCCTACCACCGAACTAAACTGGCTCTCATAGCCAGGAGCTTGCCCCCAAAAATGGTAAGGACCAGTCAGAGAGGTATCTCATATACGCCCTGGGATCTTCAAACGGCCATTTAAAGATAATATCAAATTATGGATTTGATATAATGACGATATTTTATTGATTTGGGATGACAGCCTCAACTGTTCGGAAGGTTTTAATGAATGGATTAATATGTTGCATACAAACTTGAGATTTCAGATTACTTATGATAAGGAAATGATTTCATATTTGGATCTTTTGATAAGGAAAGGTAAAGAAGGATCCCTTACGAGTCTCTACAGGAAGCCTACATATAGGAACCATCTTCTACATTTCAAAGGTTTCCACAATCCGGCACTCAAGGACAATTCCTGAGAGGTAGAAGAGTCTGCACTACTGATGACGACTTTGATATCCAGGAGGATATTATGAGAAATCAATTTCAAGCGCGTGAATACCCTGAATATTATACTGAAAACGCTTACATGAGAGCTCGAAGTACCCCACGTGAATCATTGTTACAATTGAAGGCCAAGCGGTCTGAGCCCAAAATGGTATGCCCATTGTACTCACAATTTTCATGGAGCATTACAAAGATACTACGGAAGGAGTGGCATTTGATTCAAACTATACCAGGTTTTGAGGATGTACAAATTATGGTAGCGTACAAAAAGACATGTGAATCTACGAAATATGCTGGTCCCATCAGCCTTTACACAAAGAAGATTTCTTTCAAAATATAAGGAACACTCTCAATGTGGAAGATGCTCCATATGTGTACATGCTATTACCGTGAAGAATGTTTTTGTCCACCCCACTACTAATTATAGGTTTTATTTAGATGATTTCTCTAATTGTGAGTCCGTTAATGTCATTTATGTCATCCAATGTCCGTGTAAGAAATTGTATGTGGGCAAGACAACAAGGAGATTAAGATAAGCATTATCAAACACAGGAGTTGTATAAAGAGAAGACTGACAGACAAGTCACTGGTTCCTTCACTGGCAAGAGCAGCAGCACAAAATCTCAGACCTACATTTTTTTTGTATTGAAGAAAGTAAATACAAATTGGAGGGGTGGTGATCTCAAAACAAAGTGATCCTGTGGCTAGAGCAATGTTATATATTTTTGATGGACACAATGACACCTAAAAGTCTAAATTTGGATACGGATCTGTCTTTCTATAAAATGTTTTTTTTATAAATAGCTTTATCATGATTTTCCATGGAGGTGTTTGTGAAATTTTTTTAAAATAGATTTTACCTGATTGGTCGTTTTAGAGTTTTTTCCTTTTCTCTCTCTCACCCCCCTTCCCACCTCCCTTCCCCTTCCCCTTTCTTCCCCCACCTTTCCTCCCCTCCCCCACTTCCCCCTTTTTTTCCCCCTCCTCCCCCCCCTTGTGCTCAGGATCGAGAAACATATCTATACATACATAAATAAATGATGTTTGGTGCTTTGTGGTGGTTGGTGGCATAAGTGTTCATATTTTCTGGTTTTATACTTATCAGATTTGGGGTTTTTTATGTTATTTAGTTGATTTATTTTATCCTATCCCCCCTTCCCTTCCCTTTCCCTTCTCCCCCCCTCCTTTTCACCCACCCTCATTCCTCCCCCTTCCTTCCCTCCCTTTCCCCACCTCCTCCTTCCCTCTCCCCTCCCCAGGATATTAAATAGTTTTATATGGTTTGATACAGTTTTTATTTTATTTATTTATTTAACATTTCTTCTATACCGTGCTATTAAAATCAGTGCGGTGTACAATGAACAAAACATACTGCAATGCATACAAGCAACATTGAGTTTACATAGAACAGAGAAGGATAAATACATGGGATAACCGGGGAAACTATGTACAGTTATTTATTTAGTCCTGTACAGTTTTAATTATTATCTATTAATTTTTACCATTAGTTTTACTGTTCTCTGGAATGAAAGTTTTAAGTAATTTTAGCAGTGGTGTAACAGATACAGTAGTCTCCCTAGTCTGGTTTTATATTTTTATTGGATCCGATAATTTGGTATCTAGCTATCTATCATGATTTATTTATATTTATTAAATTTTAGTAGGTAGGATGTGATAATCGGTCTTTACATTGCACTTGATTAAAATAGGGTTTGAGTCACAATTGGCTGTCCTTGATTTAGTTTTGAATGGGTATCAATGGATACATTATTCTTTTATTATATGGGATTAGACATGAAGTAGAGAATTTGTTTAGTTCATTTCCGGTTTTTATTTGGGTCAAATATGTTATTTTGGGAGGGGGGGGTTAATGATGCAGTGTTTATATATTAGGTGCCTCGTATATGCCCCCACCCCCACATTTTTTATCCCAAGTTGCATATGAGGAAGATATATAGAGATATATATATTTTATCACATAACAAATTTTGCTTACTGAATGAACCAGTGGCTGAGGATAGTATTCACTTTGTTTGTGTTAAGATGCATAAACTGGGTTTCCCCTTTCGGGTTTTTTGGCACATTCATTACACCTTTTCATATAAATTAAAATTCATATTTTTCCTTCCAATCTTCAACTTTTTAAATTATGGATAATTTAACAAGGTACATCTTATACTTCAAAGACAGTCTGGCATTTTGGCACGAGTATAAGACTCACAGCGCAGGTGCTGGCGTTTTTTAACATTGTCAATGCTCCGGTGTTTGCTCGGAGATGGAGGAAGATAAAAGGTTTTCTCTTCTTTTCCTTTCTTCTATTTATTCCGCATTGAGATCTTTTGAAATACAATACTCAAAAGTCTTTCAGACAACATTGGTGGCTTTTGATCTATACAATAGAATTAGAAACAGTACGATATAACATGTTTTTTTAATAAAATGATTATTTTAGAGCTCTTCCGCATCCGCTGCACCTCTGGATTGTTAGTTTCACCATCTGAAATATTCGATAGATATAGCATTTGCACTTAATATTAAATAGATTTGCAAATACCAATAGATCTGTAGTCTATGTTATATAATATACGGTGAGCATCATTTAGTTTTCCTTCCTGAGTTTGTAGGCTCACTGTTTCACTTTTGCTCTTCTTTAGGTAAGGTGCTTTCAAGAAAGGCTTTGCTAACAATGAATTGAGAAGGTCATATTTTAATCTTTTCCTTTTTCTAGTGCATGCGGAATTTGGAACAGAATTTGGTTTATTCTGAGTCATTTACGGTTGGTTATATAAAAGCAATTGAATAATTAAGATAATGTTTTGCATCCTTTTGCATCATATTTATTTATAACTACCATGTGACACAATCATCTCTCCATAGCTGTTTTATGATATCGTTTTATGTCTATGTTTAATATTTTTTATTATACCAAAAATATGCTACAATCCCTCCAAAAAATCCTGTGGCTATGATCTACTTCAAATTAGTAAACCTTATAAATGAATTGTGTGTTAAGGAGAACTGGTCTCAGACTCTTAATTAGCGCAATCCTGCAAGCTTTGTCAACGGATATGCGCTGAAGTTGCATTAATGACCCGATGTTCTCACTTAACTTGAGTGCAATGTACTAACAAGCAAATTGACATTTCAGATGAAAAGTTGATAAATGATAGCTCGCTTATCTTTATGAGTCCCCGACGCCTCCTTTCGGCCGCCGTTCCGCGTTTCACTTGAATTAATCAAGTTCCTCAGGGGGAGAAATGTGAAATGTCCTTATGGATGTCGAATTATCCCAACTGAAAGTTGTTTTGAATATCTCAAAGTTAGCACTCACTAATGGTGTTCCTGATGCTAGCGTGTTGCCACTGAGCCCGTTGGCTTCCCCAAAAGAAACACGAGCGCATAAAATAATATTTTTTATTAGCTACATGGATATAAGTTTATTTTGTCACAATTTTAACTCTTCAATTATTATTATCCAATGATGATATTAAGTTTATTAACATCTCTTTTTGATGCATAGCATTCGCTTTTACATGATATATTATATGCCTTTTTATATGGTTTCTAACCTGTTCTTAGAATGCCAGAATACCCCTGAGGAAGGCATCGCCAAAACACGGCCATGTCGGGTTTGGTTTTGGCACCCCTGGTTGATGAAATCTAATAAATAGTTTTTATATTTACTATGTTTTTGGACTGGGTTCTTTTACTACACGTGGTAATCGTGCTTCTTTGTTGGACCAGTAGACTGGGAAAGCCATTTGGGCAGTCCTGATCCCCTGCAATAGCAGATCCTCCAAGGGTTCCTCACTGGTCAGCAGATCTTGTGGGATATTTAACGCCACCAAGGACTGGGCAATTAACACGGCAACTCCTCCTTGCGGAACACTAGGACATTTGGGTGCTCCCCAGGGGTATTTCATCTTCCTCTAGCTCCACTACCAAGGAATTTGCCCAGAGACCAGAGGGTCCCTCTAAGGGGTCCTCAGAACCCTCTCATTGTAAAGGATTGGTCCTGCCAGACTTCCACATCCAGGCAACATCTCTTCGCTGGAGGATTCTCTTGATCCAACAGCGTGCCCAGAGAGGTTGAGAGCAGATGGTCAGCAATCTTTCTGGACCCCACCCCCCGGCCCCCTGCACTGCTCCCCCACAACCATGTTTAAGCAATAGGCTTGGTGGAGCAGCAACACGAAATCCAGAGAAGAGGGGACCACGGCATTATCCGTTTCCCATGTCTGTGCATTCCCAGCATCAGCAGCCATGAACTCCTGAGTGCCCCTGATACTGGGAAATGGCATGCCCGGCATGCTCAAAATGTTGGAATTCCCCACCAAAACTACAGCCTCTGAAACTGCAAGTGCCGCTTTTCTCGCATCTCAGAGGGCCTCTCCTGTCAGACAAATAAGCTCCCCCATGGATAAACGTGTTGAGGACAGCCTCTCTTCAGCTTGGTGGCCCTCCTCTTCACAGACATGGCAAAAGGAATCAGTTGACAGGGAGCTGTGATGGATGCCACAGGCCACACACAGCTGCTTGTGTGTAGGCAAAGCAAGGCAATGCAAACAATGCAACAGCCCGATGCAGAAACAAACCATGCGGCAAACTCCTCCCAACGGCAGGAGCACAGTGGAATGCAGAAGTGAAAGGCAAAATCACTCTCACGTTCCACTGTGCCTCCCCCCCACCACAGGGAGGAGTGGTCTAGTGGTTGGGACAAGTTGCCTCGGGCCAGGGGTTCAAACCCTGCTGGAGGATAGCAATCTCGGGCCGGAGGAACTGGGGTTTCTAGTCCCACAGGCGCTCCCTTATGGCCTTGGGCAAGCCACTTAATCCCCTGTTGCCTCAGTTACAAAACATAGATTGTGGGGACAAGGGAAATAGACACCATAGCTGAATGTACACCACTTTGACCCGGTGAAAAGCAGTATAAGCATTGCTAAATAAACAAACAAACCTCCAACAACAGAAAGAAGGCACCAAAATAAACAAATTACCTCAGTAATGGGCTGCTCGATGTAATCGGTCATCCTAGGACTCAACCCTGCGGACTGCTCGATCAGCAGAGGAGGGGGGAAGGGTGGGAGAGCCCCAAACGCACAGCAACTTCCCCCCTCCAACAGCCCCAGCTTCGGCAGGAACCTGCAGTCTGTTGAGTGCAGCTCCGTTTGGGTTTTTTTGGGGGGAGGTTGTTGTTTTAATGATCAAAGGCTTAGTTTGATCTGCCTTTGCTCCTTCTGAGCCGTCAGCCCCCTTAAAGTGATACTCCTCATTCCTCTCTCTCCTTTATTATTATGATTATTTTTTTCTTCCTGTCCCTTTCCAGTGTAGTCCAATGTGCACAGAAGCTCCTCACCAGCTGCTGGAGATTGAGTGTATTGGTCTTGGATTGGTGCACAGAGCCTCATATAGCATGACATCACCAAAACCGGTCATGCTCAGTCTCCAGTTGCTGGTGAAGGGTGACAACTCACACATCTGGAATGGACTGGAGGGATGATAAGAAATGAGCCGCTGCCCGGTTAGCTCCCATGGGTAAAGATAGGCCAGCTTTTTCTGCACCTATCATTATCCACAGGTCACTAACTGGTAACGGTTCAATATCTGCGCTGCCCGATTAGCGACGGGTGCCACAATTAGCATCAGGGTGTGTAGTGGTGTTACTCGGGGATATTAAGCGGTGCTAACCGTGTTAGTGTCGCTGAATAGCCTTCTAAGCATCATCAAAATTGGGCCCAAAGTACATAAGTACTGGATACCAGAGTGGGTCCATGGCCCTTGGCAAAGTACTGTCACTTCAAGGACTGTAGTAGATGGTTAGGAGAGAGGATTAAGAATAGAGAAGAACACTTGAGTAGCTATGGAAGAAGCCTCATGGCTTCACTATGCCAGGAAACGTTGGCTCTAGTTAACTTGGAAGGACACAAGGACAGGTCTAAATTCTAAAACGTTTACACACAACTATACATAACAAAACATCTTAGAAACATTTGGCTTTTTCTCCACAAATATTTTTCACAAAGTCTTTCTGACCACTACACTTGCCATATTGATCCCCCTCCCATCCAACCACCTTAGACATTCTTCTTGTCCCTGAGGTTTGAACAAGGAGAAGCTCACTTTACGTACTGCAACACAAGAGATGTGACTAGAAAAAGGGGAGGGGGGGAGACTGATGTCCACACACATTAGATTTCTACTAAATTCTGAGAAACCAAGGCATTAAAGAACTGAATGAATGAGATTCTGCCTGCAGAGGAGTAGCCTAATAGTTTGAGCAACAGGCTGACTCGAGAAAGTCAGGTTCAAATCCCCTGTTGCTCCCTGTGATCCTGGGCCAGTCACTTAACCCTCCTTTGCCTCTACTGCTATTACTGCAGATTGTAAGTCCTCTGAGGACAGGAAAATACCTATTGTACAGACTACAACTTGTCTTGAACATCTGAGAAAGGCACAAGGCCACATCCAATTCCTTTTCCCCTGCTTGTGACCTGGAATAGGAACAGGATAATAGGCTTGATGGCCTCTTGATCTGACCCAGTATGGCAATTCTTATGTTCTTATTTTACTCAGCCAGAGACAAGGTAGCACCATCTAGTTCACTAAAAGGCTATGTACAAATGGTTCTCCCCCCATTTAGGGAGTAATTTTATAAAATTATGGTCATCCAGTTGAGTTGAATCCTCAGATATTCCCTCACCAATTGTTTTTAAAGACATGCAGATTCAGGTGCAGATTCTTGACTCCACTTAATCTATGGTGCCCCATGTTAGAGAATTAGTTCAATCTGCATTGGTTTTTTTTGTTTAATGCTTTTACTGAAACGACCGAGAGCCAGTCTTACTCATGATGATTTTAGGGCAACTTTAGGGTTTAGTTTTAACAAAACTTGATTATTGTAACTCGCTACTTTTAGGTCTTCCTCAGACCCTCATGAAAGCTGTTCAGCTTGTACAGAATGTTGCAGTTAGGCCCATCACCAGTTCATTATGATACACTCACATCTCTCTGCAATTAGCAGTGCTGCAACTAGTTGCCTATTACATTCAGAGCTAAATATATTTCTGTTGATAAATAAAAACCTTGAAAAATGAAGCTTCATTTTATTTGAATTCAATATGGAAAATTTTGCTCTTACCTGCTAATTTTCTTTCCTCGAGTTCATCCAGACCAGTCCAGTCCAGAACATATGGGTTATACCCACCAACCAACAGGAGACAGATGATAGAACTGTGAGCTCCTGCCTATAAAAGGCACCACATAGCCACTTGCCCCTCAGTATTTCTGTAACAAACCAACATTGAAACCTTGAACTTCAACATTACCTCTCTAAAAGAGGAGAGGATCTAGGAAACTCAAAGCAAACATAACTACACCCCAGAGAAATTCAGAACCACCTCAGGACCTTTTCCTCCCAGCACAGCTCCAGAGATGGCCTCTAGATGGGTCTGGATGGACTCCAGGAAAAAGAAATTAGCAAGTAAGAAGTTTTCCTTCCTCTTCACCCATCAGACTAGTCCAGAATGTATGAGATATAACAAAGCACCCCTCATACTGGGTGGGAAGAAGCAATCTCTGATCTAAACAGCTATTTTCTAAAGGCCGCATCTTCCTTAATCTGAACATCAAATCTATAGGGCTAAGCAAAGGAATGCAACAAAGACCAATGTTGCTGCTCTGCATAGCTCCATCAGAGAAACCGCTGAGACTTTGCCCAAGAGATGGAAATCCCTATCGTGGAATGGACCTTGAGGCATTTCAGAGGAGCCCAGCTCCTGAGAATGTAAGTCGACACAATAGCCTATTCAATCCAGCAGGCGACTGTTCATTTCGTGGCAGCTTTACCCTTTCCTGCTTCCACAAACAAGATGAAGAGATGATCTGACCAACAAAAGTCATTAGTTATTTCGAGATAACACATCAGGAAAGGATCCCAAAAGGACAAGGCAAAGTTCGGAAATCCTCTTTGCCAAACATACCATCACCAGGAATACCACCTTCAAGGTAATGTTTTTTTACAGATGCCCTCTTTAGGTGCTCAAAAAACAAGAAACCAAGGCCCTGAATAACCAAATTGAGATTCCATGCAGGAACAACTGGGCATACCAGAGGACAGAAATGGGTAAACCCTTGTAGGAAATGCACCATGGTCAGGGTGCGAACCTGAGGAAACCCTTTCCAACCAGCTCAAAAACAAGCTAAGGCAGCCACCTGAACCTTCAAGGAAGACAGGGCTAAGCCCTTCTTCAGACTCTCTTTAAAGGAAAAGCAAAATCTGTGCCACATTTGTCCTAAATAGAGCAATACACGAGGAAGAACACCAAGTCTCAAAATTCCTCCAAACTCTGGCATAAGCTAAAGAAGCTGACATCTTATGTGCCTGTAGGAGGGTCAAAATGACCTCCTCTGGATAGCCCTTTCTTCTTAAGCATGATCTCTCAAGAACCAATCCATAAAACAGAAGGGAGACTGGCTGTTCATGAGAAATGGACCTTGATGAAGAAGGCCCATCCTTACCCTGCAGAAGATGCAAGCTGGCTTCCACTTGAAGGCGCACCATTGTCTGCACATCATGGACATATGAACCTATCTGGTGCTACTAGAATGACCAACCCAAGATGGAAAAAGATCCTCTTCAGCAATGTCCAAAGGGAGAAGACGTACAGAGTCTCTCTTTTGGACCATGGCTGTAGGAGGACACCCGACCCCTTCTTCCCTCTAGCGACTGAAAAATCGCGAGATCTTGACATTTCCCTTGGTTGCCTTAAGATCCATTAATAGGAGCCCCCAACAACTCTGGATCATAATGAAGGCTTTCTCAGACAGCTCCCATTCCCCTGGATCCAGGAAATGCCTACTCACAAAGTCCGCTGTTATATACTCTGACCCGCAATGTGAACTGCCAAAAAGACCAACAGTGAAATCTCCCCAGCACCAATGCACTCTTTGTTCCTCCCTGATGGTTGACATATGCCACCCGCTGTTGCACTGTCAGAAAAGATTCTGACTGCCCTGCCTCGAATCAAAGGAAGAAACTGCATAAGCACCTTCAGAATGGCTCTCATTTACAAGCGACTGATCAATCTCCCAGACTGCCATCAACCAGTGACCCTGCATCACCCGAGTCCAGACAATACGCTCCATGAGGTTTGTATCTGTCATTACTACTATCTAGGAAGATGGATGCAATCTTGATCCCCTCAGGAAATTCCATGGCTTCAACCACCAATCTAGGCTCAACCGGGACTCCCCTGACCAGGGAAGACAAGTGTCATAACTCACACTCTGATCCAACAAACACCACAGAAGTGTAACCTGGAGAGTCCTCATTTGTGTTTGCATCCACAGGACCAAACTGATCACTGCAGCCATCGAGCCTAGGATCTGCATATAATCCAGGCCCTCTAAGCCGACATAGCTGCCAATGAGCAAAGTCTATGCCTTACCATTCCCTCTAGATGTATCCCATGTCTGCAGCTACTGTGTTGTCTGTCTGGACTAGATTGTAAGCTGTGATGAACAGGGACTGTCTTATGTGTGTCTGTGCAGCACTGTGTATGTCTTATAGCGCTATGCAAATGTTCAGTAGTAGTAGTAGCAATAGTAGTAGCAGCTTGGCCAGCACTGCCATCTCTGAACCTGCCAGGGCAACAGCCTCGGACGCAGACTCCGATACCTGCATCGGGGACTCCTTGATGGTCAAAGCATTAAGAGATTGCCAATGGCTCTCCGGGGCCTTGGGAGTCAACTCCTCCCACTGGGACAGCTTCGCTGGCTGCTCCTGACCATTGCTGTTAGAGTCGCATCGAGAAGAACTCCAATGCCAGTGCTCATGAGGTTTCCACTGACCGTCGGCATTGACTTTGACGGCAACGGAGTGGAAGACCCGGCCTTATGGGAGTCCAGCTCGAGGTTGAATGACAACCTCCGGTCCATGGCACCACAGCCCATCTGCTCCGAATGAGCATAGGCACTGTACGATGACGATGTCTCAGTGGAGCCTCTCCAGGGCGTCGACACCAACGTCTATGCCAGCGCCAAGGACGCTGAATGCAATGGCTCAAAGAGAGACTCACGCTGTTTCTCGCAGTTCAAGTCCTTTCTTGTCATCTGGAGGCACAGATTACAACTAGAGGGCTCATAGTCAGGCCCAAAGCACTGGATCACCAATTAGAGAGGTCCATCACCGAAATGGTGCGGGAACACCGGGTGCATTTTTTAAACCCACTGGCCAGATTGGCCGCCACTAAATCAAACAGCTCAATGTCTCAGTCAGCCAGGAAAAAACGCACGGGAAAAAGACCCTGCATGGAGAAAATTAAAGAAAACAAAACAAAAACAAATCAGTATCAATGTGAATTGACACTCCCGACAGGCGGGAATGCAATAGAAAAGAACTACTTAATTAAAGGAAAGAACCCGCAATGGGGCATAACGAAGTAGGCCTTTTCTGACAGCAAAAGGACACACGTCCATCGGACTCCACGGAAAAGAAAGACTGAGGTAAAGATGGCTCCCGTGGGCAGGAAGACAGGCATGCATGCGCGATGGAGCTCCCAAAGGCTTCCTATGGAAACTGGGGAGCATTCCAGTGCGGGCTCCATTGGGGACATCACCCATATGTGAGGACTTACTGTATTTCTTGCTTGTTCACAGAGAACTAAGATGACTTAATGGAACTGACAAATAGCACATATCCGAAAGATCAGACTAACGATATGAGGGTATAAGACTGTGGACCAGAGAAATTAGCGTAGAAGTGACACTCTCAGCCCATGATTCTACCACTTACCATCGGAACAATCTTGCTCAGATACATTACAAAAGCAATTTTTTTTTAAAGCAGTTATTAAAGCAAGCACTCCAACTGGCAAATGGCATGATGCAACCCATGCAAAGCAGAATAAGGACCACATATCTATCACAAACCATAAACATTCAGATATACAACGTACTTATAAAGAAACTGCCAAAGATCTGCCTCTCACCATCAGATGCAGGTCCCAGACCAGTGACTTTTGGATGGAAAGATAGGCATCCTGCCAGCTGAGTCATGGGCCTGGCTGCCGCAGACCATACTCCCACAGATGTAGCTGCCATCTGCCTCAGTCTATGTTAAGGCAGCACCACTACAAACTCCTGCACCTGCTGCACTATGCACAGACTTGCAGGCAAAGAGAAATGTATCATGCAGGAAAGATGAAGGTCCTACCTTGCCAGTGACAGATAATTACCTAGAGCTCAGTAGGAAGCCTTAAGCAGAAACCTTACAGGAGCACCTATTTCTGGGTCTCTTTTTTTTTGCCAGTAGCTGGGTAGCCTACCATTGGGCCATCATTCTAAATTATACAGGCCCTATGATATACAGTCAGAGATTGGCAAGCACTAAGCTCAAGCCTCGACAGGGAACTGAGGCTAGAAAACAAAAAAGGTATGGAGAACACCATGGATCTCAAACCAGCCTCAACTGCTGTGGGGACTCTAGCAGACATACAGGACCCTTAAGAGAAAATTAGGTTAGCTTCTGAGCCACCTCTATACTCAATAGACCAGAGTTTCCTTATACCCTCCCCCCCCCTATAGCAGCCCTGTAGAGAACTTGCTTACTAGCTCCCACAACAATGGCTCGCGAGGGCTATGGCTGAACTGAGAAACCCTACTACTTGACGCCAAACACAAATCCCCCGGATTACTCAAACCTTCCCAGGAACTGCAGAATCTACACTTTAAACAAACCATCCTGATACTGACCAGCCTACAAACTTGCTGTGGGATGCACCCCAAGTTACCCAAAAGTATATCAAGATCCACCAGAAAAACTGTAAAAACTACAACTCCTACACCCTCAAAAATGCAATGTTTGACTGAGTCAGTGCTATTCAGCCACTGCTACAATATGCATCATTTCCTCCTTACTCCTGATCTCCTCAAAAGATCTTCCATCTATGTTAATTTGACCGCAAAAAACGATCAGCTGTTAGAACCTCTTAGAAACTAAATTAGCCCAGCTAAGATTCTGCTCAGTCATTCAGCCTATATTCAGACGCAACTCCAAGCTCCACCGAGGAAAGGATAGCGCTTTGCTTTCAACATTCTGCACTCCATATCCAGGCACCAATTCCCTAGCTCTGCCACATTTCCCAAGCTGCGAGCAGAGTGAGGAACAAAAATGGCAGCTGTTCACACCTCCTGACAGTAGAAAGATATTGGCTTGGCCCGCCATAGAAGTAGTGATCCCGGTGCTGCTTTCAATTGGTCTTTTTTTTTTTTTTTCTTTTCCACAAAGAGGCTACCTGTCAAACAAATGGACGGCAAAGATCCTGCATCCAAGGTTACTGTTCCCACCAAAAGACGGTGAAGGCTAGACCACCATAGTAGTCTCTGCCATTGCTTACCGCCACGCCGCTGTAAAAAAAGGAACCAAGATCACTCTGGTACCTGGAAAAAACAAACCAGCCCTCACCCCAAATCTCTCACTACAGCCATGAGAGAAATTAAGCTCTTGCCGGGAACCCTACCTGCACACATGCGGCGATAGCCTGTTTCCACCCTCCCACGAGGGGACCTCACCCATGGATCGTGCGATGCACCACAGACTCCTCAACGAAGGGAGCGTCAGCCTCAGATCCTGTGATGCCCATCCTCCTCCCTCCCATTAAAGAGGTTGTCAGCAAAAGATCTGTGCCAAAGAGAGAGTCTGCTTCCCCCGAAGAGATCTCTGTCGTGGACACCGTGATGAATGATGAAGTGGACGTTAACCACAGATCCTGTGATGCCCAGTCTCCTTCCCATCAGATGTAGATCTGGGCTGCAGAACCTACTCTCTCTCCAAAGGAACGGGGGCTGCAGATCCTGTAATAGCCAGCCCCTCAAAGAGAACATCGCTGGCAGAACCCGCTCTGACCAGCCTTCTCCCCATCGAAGGAGACCTCCGCCCGAAACCAGCTGCTGTAATAATCACCCCACCTGAAGCAACGACATACCTTTTTTCTATTCCCCCATGCCCCCTCTCAAAGGGAGGGGGAAGAGGGGACCCCCCCATCAAAGCTATGCTCAGCCTGCTCCTCAATTTTTGAGGAAGGGTGAGGTGGTGTGGAGGGAGGGGCCTGGGATCACCAGGTTCTGCACCCCAGGGGTTTTGCTGCCAGCTACCACTGACCTATGCCCCCCTCCTCTTCATCTTCCTTCATTCCAGTTCAGATTGCGAGGGCTATAACAATCTCCATCTGCTGGAGAATGAGAAATACTGGTGAATGGAGAGCTGCACAGGACCTTTATATCATGACATCATCAAACTCAGTAGTTCTCAATCTCCATCTGCTGGTGGGAAGGCATAACCCACACGTCTGGACTGGAGGGATGCTGAGGAAAAAAAGTAATTAGACCTTACCTGCTAATTAGCGTTCCTGAAAGAACTCCAGTCCAGTCCCTTTCCTCTGGGTTGTGCCCCCCTTTCAGCAGCATGTAGACTGAGCATGTCATCTTTTTGATGACACTAGGGTATATATATCTCTGGCACCACCCACCAGATCAGTATCCTATTGACAAAGCAGACTTAACAGAGAGACAAATTAAACAACAACAAATTACCAAACTCTTACTAACTGTAAAACAAACTCGCCAAACACCCGAACCCGCCTCCCCCAGAAGGGACTTCCCAACCCTCCATGAAGAAAACTTGCACCAGCTCTGCAACTAGGCATCTCACCCATCCGTCCCGTCTCTACACCGGAGCCCTTAGCAGAAGAACTCTGAACTCTTACCTCTCTTACCTGCTTACCGCTTCAGACTGGCGAACCTATCAAGAAATGAAAGACTGGGAGGGATCAGGGACTGGACTGGAGTTCCTTCAGGAATGCTAATTAGCAGGTAAGGTCTAATTACTCTTTCCTAAGCATCTCTCCAGTCCAGTCCCTTTCCTCTGGGATGTAACAGAGCAGTTCAAACCTGGGAGGGGCCTGCAAGACCGGACCGAAGCACCGAGCCTCCGAAACCCGCAACTCCAGAGGCCTGAACATCCAATCTGTAGTGTTTGGCAAAGGTATGCAGCGAAGACCAAGACGCCGCCTTGCAGATCTCCAGTGGCGGAACCAAACTGAATTCCGCCCAAGAGGCCACCTGCGCTCGCGTAGAGTGAGCCCGGAGTCCGGCTGGAACTTGCCTTCCTTTTAGGATATAAGCCGCAGCAATGGCCTCCCTGACCCATCTGGAGATGGATGCCTTGGCTGCCGCCTCACCCTTTCATTGCCCCCCAAACAAGACAAACAGTCTCTCAGACTTGCAAAAGGACGCGGTCCGATCCAAGTGCCTCTTTAATACTCTGCGCACGTCCAGAAGACGCAACCGAGCATCATTGCCCTCGAATCCCCCCTCCGAGGAGGGGGGAATAGAAACTGTCTGATTCGCATGAAATGAAGAAACTACTTTAGGCAGAAAGGACGGAACCGTCCACAAGACTACCTTCTCCTTGAAGAAGGAGAGAAAGGGCGGCCGACAAGACAGAGCCTGAAGCTCCAAGATCCGTCTGGCCGAACAGATAGCCACCAGAAACACAGTCTTTATGGTCATGTCTTTCAGTGACACATGCCGCAACAGCTCGAAAGGCTCAGTAGACAAAGCATCCAAAACTAAGTTAAGGTCCCAGGGTGGAACCGGCGACCTCCACTGGGGCCGCAGGTGCCTCACTGCCCTAAGGAACCGACTTACATCCGCATGTTCCCCCAAAGGCTTTCCCTGAATCTTGCCCCTGTAACACAAAATAGCTACCAACTGCACCCACAGGGAGTTGGTCGCTAAACCCTTCTCAAATCCTGTTTGCAAAAACTCCAAGACCTCCGGGACGGACCCTGCCAGAAGCCTCTTCTACTGGTCTGTGCACCAGCCCTCAAACACCCGCCAGACCCTCACATAGGAAAGACAGGTGGAACATTTCTGGGAACTCAACAAGGTGGAAATCACTGCTGAAGAGTAACCCCATTTCCACAGCCGTGCCCTTTCAAGAGCCATGCCGTAAGCGAGAACCAATCCACCTGCGGCACGTGCACTGGGCCTTGAGTGAGAAGATCCTCCCTCACCGGAAGGCGCCAAGGCCGATCGGCCAGCAACCTCATGAGATCAGCATACCACGGGCGCCGAGGCCAATCTGGGGCTATGAGAACCATCCAAACTGGGTGTGCCTCCACGCACTGGAGGACTGTGCCTATGAGAGCCCATGGAGGAAACACGTACAGGAGGCCGTCTGTCAGCCACTTCTGAACCAACGTGTCCAAGCCCTCCAACATCCTTTCTGTTCTTCAGCTGAAGAACCGGCTTGCCTCTGCCGATTCCCATCGCGCCATGAGATCCATCCTGGGTGTCCCTCAATGGTGGGCTACTTGCTCGAACACTGCCTGACAGAGCACCCACTCCCCGTGGTCCACTCTGTTCCTGCTTAGGTAATCTGCCGTCGTATTTTCCACTCCGGCCACATGTTGCACCGACAAGGCCGCTAAATGGTCTTCTGCCCACTCCAAGAGACCCTCGGCCTCTTCTTCAAGGAGAGGGCTGTCAGTGCCACCCTGCCGGTTGATATACGCCACGGTGGTCATGTTCTCTGACAGCACTCTGACCGCCTTCCTTAGTACTACCGACTCGAAAGCTCTGAGTGCTAGCGCTACTGCTCGCAATTCCAACCTGTTCATCGACCACCGGGCCTCCCGGGCACTCTAGTTACCTTGAGCGAAGCGGTTCTCGCAGTGGGCTCTCCAGCCGGAGAGAGAGGCATCCATCGTCAACTGAACCCACAACGGAGTCTTGAGAGGCATCCCTCTTTCCAGGCACCCCAGCTGGAGCCACCACCATAAGGCCTCCTTGGTCTCCGGCGGGCAGGGGAGACTTACGGACATGGGTTGATGCTCTTGAGCAATATATATAACTGCCTAAGGGGAAACTATTACAAACAATTAATAAATAACCTTAGTAACCACCAAACATATGCCACTAACTTCAAAGCTACTAATATTACTGTTATAAACTTAGAATTTCATAAATTCAATATGGCAATAGCGACCTGAGGTCGCTATTCCCTTAATGAATTTATGAAATTCTAAGTATATAACAGTAATATTAGTAGTTCTGAAGTTAGTGGTGTATGTTTGGTGGCTACTAAGGGTATTTATTAAATTGTTTGATGCTGATGAGACCAGAGCCTGAGCAGGGCTCGTTGTAGAGGTCTCATGTGAGCTCTGGCCCAAGGCACCAGATCCAACGTAGTCGCCATGGTTCCCAGAACTTGCAAATAATGCCAGGCTGAGGGCGCTGCCATGGCCAGTAACTGTTCCACTAGCCTTCTCAGTTCCTTTATTCTGCGCTCCAGCAGGAACACCATACCCTTGTCCGTGTCGAACCTCGCCCCTAGATACTCGATCTCCTGAGAGGGGCGCAGCTTGCTTTTGACCAGGTTGATGACCCATCCGAGACTTCTTAGGAAGGCGACCACCCTGGCTGTTGCTTCCTGACTCTCCGCCTCGGACTTCGCCCGAATCAACCAGTAGTCGAGGTACAGGTGGACTAGAATCCCTTCCTTGCGTAGAGCCGTGGCTACAACCACCATAACCTTGGTAAAGGTGCACGGAGCCATTGCCAAACCAAAAGGTAAGGCCTGAAACTGAAAATGCCCTTCGGGCACTGCGAACCGTAAAAACTGTTGATGAGCTTTGCGGATGGGAATATGCAGGTACGCCTCTGGGAGATCCAGGGAAGTCAGAAACTCCCCCTGTCTTACCGCTACAATCACTGACTTCAGAGTTTCCATCCGAAAGTGAGAGACCCTGAGGCAACAATTGAACCCCTTTAGGTCGAGGATCGGGCGGAAGGAACCCTCTTTTTTGGGTACTACAAAATAAATGGCGTACCGACCGCAGCCGCACTGGTCGGAGGGAACCAGAACCACGGCTCCCAGAAGCCGCAATCTCTCCAAGGTGGCCTTCATCGCTGCAGCCTTGGTAAGAAACTTCCATGGGGACTGAACAAAGGAAGGAGGAACCGGTCTTGCGAATTTGAGAGTGTAACCTTCTTGTACCACCTCTAGAACCCACTGATCGGACGTAACCTGGGCCCAGGCCGGGAGAAACTGCCGCAACCGACCCCACACCGGCAGAACTCCCTGCTGGGCCCCCGTTGCTTTATTGCAGCTTCCTAGGTCCCAAGGCAGAGGAAGAGGTGGCAAACCCCTCACCTGCCCCTCAAAACCCCCGGAAGCCCTGCCCCCTGGAGAGGAAATGACCTCACTGAAACGGGGCCGACCGCACCAGTCGAAACCTACACGTCAGACCGGGAATACGTCCCTGTTTCGGTCTGTCCTTGGGGAGTCTACCTCCTTTAGACTCCCCCACCTCCTTCACCAACTTATCCAGGTCCTCCCCAAAAAGGAGCTTTCCCTTGAACGGGAGTCTACTGAGCCGGACCTTGGAAGAAGCATCTGCAGCCCAGTTCTGGAGCCAGAGGTAGCGACGAGCCGCTACCACCAAAGCCATGTTCTTCGCTAGACTCCTGATGAGGTCATACTGACTGTCTGCCAGATATGCAGCCCCCGACTCAATTCTGGCCACCTCTCCTGAAGCCTCACCGGGAGAGTCCCCAGCCACTTGGAGCTGTTGAGACCATCGTAAGCAAGCCCGTGCTACCCAGGCCCCACACACTGATGCCTGGAGAGCTAAGGCACTGACATCAAACGCCTGCTTTAACAGAGTGTCTAGCTTCCTATCCTGAGTATCCTTGAGGGCAGCACTGCCCTCCACCAGAATCGTGGTCGTCTTAGTGACCACTGAGACCGCCACATCTATTCGAGGGGAGCGGAGCAACTCCTTTTCCCCCTCGGGTAAGGGATACAGACGGGCCATAGATCTTACCCCTCTTAGTCCCGCTTCCGGTTGGTTCCATTCTTCCTGAATCATCTGTTTAACCACACGGTGCACAGGGAAGACCCTTTGGGATTTCCCAACTGCCTGAATAAGAAGGTCTTCCAGGACCTCTTCTGCCTCTGGACCCCCCATTGCCATATTCAGGGCCTTCAAAGATTCCCCGATAGAGCGGGCAATTCTTCCCGGCAGAAAACTCGCACAATTCTGGCCTGTTCCTCCTCCGGGATCTCCCCTTCTTCGAGCTCCTCCTCGTCCTACCCCAGTTCCTTGTCGGAGATCTCCCCTTCGAGAACCTCCGATAATGGGGAGCAGAAGATCTCCTCCTGAGAGAGTCTAGCCCATTTGGCTGGGCCACCAGCTTTCTCCCGGCCCATGGGTTCCGCCAGACGGCCTAACACGCTCGGCTGTGCTGATCCCTGACCAAGCGATCCTGGTTGACGCAGGCTGAATGCCTTACGCATCAACATAGCAAACTCAGGAGAGAAATCCCCTATGCTTTCTGCCTCCAAGGCTCCCGAGGAGGTAGAGGGTCCGGCTTGCGGCAATGGAGGAGCAGCCTGTACCGGTGGAGAGGGAAGGGGAGACGCAGACCGGAACATAGCCTCCAGAGGTTTCTCCGACCCCTGAGACACCAGAGACGCATCCTGAGCCCCCACTGGTTGCATGCCTTGCTCCGCTGACGCTGCCTCTGCTGCGCAGCCCCTACATACACCTGTCTCCGAGACCGCCCCTCGGCGAGTCCCGCAAACCAAACATTGTTGTTTGGCTGGCATGGTAGAAGTCCTTTCCACTTGTTTGACCAGAAAATAAAGAAATGTCTTTTTTTTTTTTTTTTTACTACTCCTTCGGAATGAGAGAGCCAACCCATTTGGGATCTCTCTCCACTTCTTTAAGGGACTCCCTACACTCCTTGTGCAGTCCTGAAAACCAAGGGAAGCAAAACAAACCCCTGTTTTTCACCTTCAGGGCCTTTTATCTCCCGGTGCTGAAAAGCGCGACAATTCTCAGCCACCTACCTTGCCTGCCGCACTTGCACGCCGAAGAAGAAACTGCCCGGCTGCACTGCAGGGAACCCCAACTGTCCCTCAGATTCGCCACAGAGGACTGTTCCGACACTACGTGGCAGGCAGCTGCGTGCCTCACTGTGGCCTGCCGACGCGCTCCCAAGCCGTCCTCTCACTTCTTCTCTTCCTGCGCCGGTCCGCATCTACCCACCCTCACGCTCAGCCTCCGAGAGGGCTTCGGCGGCGAGGCAAGAGACGGAAAGAGCTCTGATACGCTGGAGAGCTGCCGGAGCAGAGCCCGGCCTCAGGCTTCTAGCACTCTGCCTTAAAGGGCCAGGCTGCCTGAAGCCTCCTTCTCCTCAGACCCCTGAGACCCCGCGGGGAGGGGGAGGGGGTGAAGGGAATGCAAGCCCTGAAAATTAAAGAACAAACTAAAATAAACCAAATTAAACCGAATCAAAAGAATATAAAATGAGCCTTGCTCTGGTTTACTACCTCCCTACAGGTGCTTGAAGACTGAGCAAAAAACTGATCTGGTGGGTGGTGCCAGAGGTATATATACCCTAGGGTCATTAAAAGATGACATGCTCAGTCTACATGCTGCTGGAAAGGGGGGCACAACCCATAGGAAAGGGACTGGACTGGAGAGACACTTAGGAAGGTGTATTTACTTATTTATTAAAAAACTTTCTATAGGCTGCAAATCCAAACATTCTAGATGGTTTACCTTGGATGTCTAATCGAGATGATGCTGTCACTTCCAGTCTAACAATGATACTTCTGTCCATACACTTCCTGCTCTCACTGTCACTGGTGGGTAGCGGTGTGATTTGTAGGCTGCATTTGCACACCTCTGTGTTACAGTAACTGCTTGCATCAAGCTCCACTAAAGATAAAAGGACCCTGACAAATCCACAGCTTGGACTGCCGGTACCTTGCTAACTAGGAACAGATGTCAACATTTCATAATACTTCAATATTCCCTAGGATAACAATGCAAATTCATCTATTCTGTTCCCTGTTCTGACCTATGCATCGACAGATTTATCCTTTAAAGAAAATGTACAGTGAAAAATAAGTTTTAAGTTAGCATAAACAGCTCAACAATAATCTATTATTCTCCCCACAGCGTTCATCTGTCATATCTTAGGAAATTCAATGAGGATAAAACACATCAAGACCACACACAATGCTGCATTTATACCCACTTTCCCATCAGTATGGCAATATCAGAAAATAAGGGAAAAAAAGACCCACTGATATATAAACAAACTTGGACAGTTAATAGCACCCAAGGAGGAAAAATATAACTTGATGTGGCATTGGTATAATGCACAGAACCTTTCAGTCTATTTCACTGAGTGGCAACTTAAGAACACCTGGAGTAGAAGGCACATTTATCTGCACTCTGTACTGGATCCAAAAAATACCCCTAAGAAGCAGGCTTCATGCACCACCAAATATGTTTCACTGCATGACAAGTACACAAGCTTTACCTTTTCCATTGGGAGCTGGATGGAGGCTTTGCAATCAGCAAATTCGACTGTAATACTGGGCCCTTGAATTTCAGTCACCACATACTGCAGTTTCTGGGACTCCTTCAGCATCTTCCTGTTACTGCCACCAAATTTGCCCAGTACCCGATAAGCAACATGAGAAATGCTGTCAGCAGGATTGCGTAAAGTACGCCACAGAGCCTATTAAAACAAAAATATATGGCTTTTTTTTTCCTTTTGTGTTCCACAACACTAGAGAGGTAAAGGGGCATAAAGGAGGTGACCTGTACGGAGTGGCAAGTACAACCCTAAACAAGGGCATAAAAAAGGGGTGACCTGCACAGAGTGGCGGGTACAACTACTCTAGCTACTTTACTGGGCAGACTAGATGGACCAGACTGGTCTTTATCTGCAGTCATATACTATTGTTAATGAAAGTTCTTCAATGAAAATTTGTGCCCAGCCAGAATTGCAAAAATAATCTTTATTTTCAATAAAATTTAAGATGCAAAGGAAAAGAAACCTTGCCATTCTCCTCTATACTATAGCTCAACTCCAAAATCGGCAAAATTTAGAATGTTTGCATTGAATATGCAGATGTAACAGTATATGAAGGAAGATAAAGGTCAATCCAGATCATACTGCTTGATCAGTCCAGCCAAGTGGATTATGTCCCCCTACCAGCAGACAATGGAACGAGAAAGAGGCCAGAAAATTCCAGTGACATCATCACTGACAGGAAAGCCTGTGCAACAAGGAGCAGCCTCCAGTATTTCTCTATCTCTAGCAGATGGTGGTTGCTGGACTGGTGCAGCTGGATTTATGGGTTCCTGGCATCCATCCTCGGGAGTGCCTTCCAGTTGAGTCCATTTGGCAGAGGTCTCCAGGGCGTATTCCTCAACACCCTTCTGGAGTTTCCTGTTCCCAGGGAGAGGGGAGGGAGTCCAGCTTCCATGCCAGCTTCTGGATTGTTTAGCCTTGCAAAGCCAAATCTTAATAGTTTAAGGCTCCTCTCCCAACCTTAGTTTCTTTGAATTCTTCAATTTCTTTACTTTTATTACATTTAATTGACTTGAAGGAAAAAAAAGGGGAGGGAAAAGAGTGGCCCTCCAGCCTTCTCTACCCTCTCCCCCCCAAAAAAGTGGAACTTCAAATGATGAGACCGAGTATAAGGGTTTGCTTAACCTGCTTTTGGGGGACACGAGCAGTTAGGACAATGCCTGCCCTTCCACAGGGATCTGTGCTGGGAGTGCCACATTGGTCTTTCCTGGGGTGGGGGGGAGGGGGAAGGCTGCAATTTGAAAGCCCAGGTGGGCGAGCACAGTTTCAGTGTCTGGACCTGAGTTGGGGTGCTGGAGAGTGGGGTTGTTCACTGCAGTGGTGTTCACAGTGGAGTTGGAGATTCAGAAAGTGAGGCTTTTTGCTGAGACGGGACATGCCACTGTGCAGCATTACATTTGGGTCATCGAGGCCCAATGCCAAGCCACGTGCTACAATGCCTGAGCTGTAGTAAGCAGCAGCATTTCCTGATGGATGTCATCTGTGTGGCCTGTGCTTCCCACCTGCGGGCGACATCCAAGCAGCATTCAGAAGAATTACCCATTCCCTCCTGGTGTCGGGGTAGGGAGAAAAGGCCTGTATCTCCTCATTCTTCAGTGCTTCCTGCAAAGGTGGGAATGGTCACCATCATGCAGAGCATTGCTGACCTGGGGCCTGGCTCCAATTTTACTCCCAGAGATCCTGGGTTCTGCAGCAGGATTATCTAGCAAGTGGGGTTCATGTGCAGGGGTCTGCAGAGCCTATTCCAATGGAGTTCTTTCTTTTTTCGACATGCATGGTCCTTTTGGCAAAGGGACTTTCAAGGTGTCTGCAGGAGTCTTCTCAGCTTTCCTCCCAGCAAGTAACCAGTCCTTCGGCTTCTCAGAGCTTTGCAAAGAACTTGGGGCTGTCGCGATACCATTCATGCAGACGAGGCATGCCCTCATGAGGCAGCAAAACTCAGTCTTTTTTTTTTCTAGACACTCAGAGAGAACTCCAGCAGGGCTTGGAGGACGATCGAGTGGAGGACTCTGTTGGAAAGTTCAGGAAGCATTTCCAGTAAACAGGAGGGGGAGTTGTCACCCCTGAGGAGCAAGATGACTTCCTGAACATCTGGTAATTTTGCAGGGAGGAGATTCCCAACTTCATCTCCAAATTGCTTCTTCTCTTTGGATTTCAGATTTTCCAGAAGATAAAAAGGACAAGTCACAGGCAGATCCTATTCTAATGGACATTTGGTGGCCCTCTAAAGCCTTTCCTTTCCACTGGAGTTGTAAAGGATGATTTGTGCAGAGTGAAACTCGCCTGATGCCATCCTGAGTGGTAAGCTGTTCAGCACAAATCTATGTCTGGACCAGGCTGACCTGGACAAGTGGCTTTGATTTCCCAAGAAATATGCCTTGGTGGTGGCAGTTATGAAATGTACTGCTATCCCAGTGGAGGGCAGTGTGGTCCTCCATGATCAGCAGGACAGGAAAGTTGAGGCTCTTTAGAAGGCTGTTTTCTTGGCCTCTTCCCTTACTCTGCAGAGGCTTGACAGCTCACATGCTTCTGCACTGGATACAATTTTTGCCTGAAGATTCCTTCTCTGCATGTCTAGAGTCCATTGTGGCTTTCTTAGCGGATAGGATGTATGATCTCCTCCGCCTGACTGCTAGGGGGGGGGGTTAGCAACAGCTACAGTAGATTGCAGATGGCTGTGACTCCGTCACTGGATGGCGGATTCAGCTTTAAAGGCTAGGCTATCCAAACTCTGGTTCAAGGACAGGCTCCTGTTCAGAGAAGTCCTTTAGAAATTGGTAAAGGACTTCACCGAGGTCAAGCCTTCAGAAATTGGTAATGGACTTCAGCGAGGTGAAGTCACAGTGTTTGCCTGAGGAGAAACCTAGGAGTACATCCAGGGGCTACTTTTCTTCTTGCACCTGCATTTGCAACACCAAGTAATACCAACCAGGGAAGCAGTCAGGTTAATGAGCAAAGTCACAACTCTTTCAAGGGGCACACAGATCTGGTACCCCCCTTCCTCCTTTACCAAATCTTTCAACTTCTGTTCATCCTAGTGCAGGCAGGAGGCCCATTTCGAGGTGCCACAGATAGGCAGCTGCCCATGACTTTTTTTTTTTTAAATCAGGAGTGGGCCTGAATCACAATGGATTGCTGGGTTCTCAACATCATTCGTCAAGGATATGTGCTAGACTGTACAGATCACATCAGATACACTTCCGTGGTCTCTCCTTGTAGTTCTCTCCTCACCTTCATGTCACTCCTCTCTCAAGAAACCCTCACTATACCCTACCTGTCCTTCTCAGTATTGACGTATCTCCCTCCTGCCCTTCATTTATAAACTACTTGAACATGCGGTTCACCGCCGTTGCCTTGACTTTCTCTTCTCTCAGGCCTTTCTGGATCCTCTACTTTCTGACTTTTGTTCTTTACATTCTACTGAAACGGCTCTTGCCAAAGTCTCCAGTGACCTGTTCCTGGCAAAGACCAAAGGCCTTTACTCAATCCTCATCCTTCTTGACCTTTCTGCTGCTTTTGACAATGTTGACCCACAACCTTTTCCTTGATACCTTGTCCTCGCTTGATTTTAAGGGCTCTGTGCTATTCTAGTTCTTTTCTTATCTCTCCTATCGCTCTTTCAGTGTTTGTTCTGGTGGATCCTCCTCTACTGCTCTCAGTAGGGGTACCCCAAGGACCTGTCTCGGGTCAATTCCTTTTTCCTCTCTACACCCAGTCCCTTAGTGCACTCATCTCTTCCCATGGCTTTCAGTACCATCTTTATGCTGATGACTCCCAGTTCTATCTCTCTACACATGAAATCTTTCTGGCAATCCAGGCCAGGATCTTTTGCCTGCCTTTCTGACATTGCTGCTTGAATGTCTTACCACCGCTTGAAACTGAACACGGCCAAAACTGAGATTCTTATTTTCCTCCTAAAACCTCTTTTCCCCTTCATCCTTTCTCAGTCTCTGTGGATAACTCTCTACTCCTCCTTTTGTTGTCTCTCTCTAGTGTGTCGCATTTCTGAGTTGCAGGTTCTTTCTTGCAGGGACCCTTACTTGAGTTTGTCTGAGGGAGTCGTCTTGTGGCCTGTTCCATCCTTCTTGCCCAAAGTGATATTGGCTTCCCATGTTAACCAAGTGATTTTGCTTCCGCCCTTTTCATCACTGTAGTGTCCTGGCAAGGATAAGGACCTCTGTCTTGTTGACATCCGCAGAGTTCTGCTTCAATATATTAAAGTAACTCCTTTCGGCAGGCCAACGGGCTGTCTGTCCTGTTTGCTGGGCTGAGTAAGGGTCATGCTGCATCCAAATCCACAATGGATTAGAGAGACTGTGACTTCTGCATATCTGTTGAGTGGTAAGCCTGTCCCGGAGAGGGTTAGGGCTCACTCCCCCCAGGAACAAGCGGCTTCCCGAGCAGAGGCTTCTCAGGTTTCCCCTGTTGACATCTTTTGGGTATTAACCTGCTCTTCTCTTTCTATCATTGTTAGGCACTACCACAGAGATACCAAGTCGCCCAGTTCCAAGAGTGAGATTTTTTGACCAGCTCTGGTTTTAAGTTTGCATTATAATGCAGTATGGTATTTTGCAGACCCTGATTTTACCCATGGAAATCATTGCTGCAGGTCCCATAATGCACAAGGATGAGACTGTCAGAAATTCAGAACTGGTTTAAAATCTCATTCCTGGAACTGGGTAACTTGGCAACCCTGCTAGCACCTGGATCTTCAGGCCAGGTCAGATTCTGGCTTCAGTTCCAGGGCTTCTCATGGCAGCTGCTTCTTCCCACCCTGTTATGGGGTATCTTCGGTACTTCCCACTTGTCTGGACTGGTCTAGCAGGATTATCTGGAAGGTGAAATTGTACTTACCGATAATTTCCTTTCCTAGAATCCCACTAGACCAGTTCAGGACCCTTTCAGACTTCATGGTTGTTACAGGCTGTGCTCACAGATCTGCTGTACATAGTTCAATTTCCTTCTGTGCTATACAAACAAAAATAGGTATAAGTAGTCAGGGGCTTTTGATTTTCTGGCATTCTTGAGAGGATTCTCTAGCTGGTTATCAGGAGCATCTACCATATGCTTTGTTAAGAAAATGCTGGACAGTGCCCCTAGCTGCAACAGCCTTGGTGCCAGTGATGTCGTCACTGGAATTTACTGGCCTTTTTTTCTCTACATCATCTGCTGGAAGAGGGACCTAACCCACTTTTCTGAAATGGTCTAGGAGAATTCCAGGAAAGGAAATTATCATTACGTAAATTTTCACCATATGGTCCATCTAGTCTGCCCAGTAAGGTGGCTAGAGCTGTACTCTGTATCGTTCCATGGTGAGACCGCACCTTGGAATATTGTGTGCAATTCTGGTTGCCGTATCTTAAAAAGAATATAGCGATTTTAGAAAAGGTTCAGAGAAGAGCCACCAAAATGGTAAAGGGGAATGGAAGGACACTCCTATGAAAAGAGGCTAAAAAGGTTAGGGCTCTTCAACCTGGAAAAGAGACGGCTGAGGGGAGATATGATAGAGGTCTATAAATTAATGAATGGAGTGGAACGAGTAAATGTAGATCGATTGTTTACGATATCAGAATATAGAAAGAGGGAGGGATGGGGTTTCCAGACTTGGGCGCGTATGCCTTGGCCTGTCAGGCCTGCCACCTCGGGGACTGGCTGGGAGGGACTGCTGTTTATACTCCCACGACCTTGGAGGAGGAATTTGTAGCACCTTTATCATTGTTGGGGGCCTTGCATACGGAGTCTAAAGATTTACCGGCCCGCCTAGTACGGAGTGTTTTGTTTGGCTCTGCCCAGCGGACGTGGCGTTATTTAAATACCCGTTGGAAGACGTCTTGGACGGTATCAAGCTGGCTGCCGTTGCAGGGCAATGTCCACTTTACTCCAGGCTCCGGCTCCCGTGGTTTTTGGGAATGGCGGCGGAGGGGTATCCGACAGGTAGGGCACCTTGTTGATCCTACGGGGAGGTGTAAATCCTTTCAGTTTCTCTGTCAGGAATATGATCTGACCTCACAGCATACTTTTGTGTTTCTGCAGGTTTCTCATTATATTTCCTCCCTGCCTAGAGAAGCGCTGGCGGTCGAGCGCTCAGCACAGCTGCTGGGTTTTCTTGCCCTAGGGGAGGAAGCACCTCTGACTATCGCGGGCTTGAGAGCTCGCTTGGACAGTCTTAGAACCCTGGCTGACTATCGGGGGGTGGAAGTTGCGTGGGGTGCGGAGCTGGGGTGGGAGGTATTTCCCGATACTATTCGCACTGCTCTGCGCCGGATTGTTGACATAGTGGAAGGGGCGAGGTGGCGGGAGGTGCAATTCAAATGCCTAACTCGGGCCCACTTTTCGCCTAGACGAGCTCTGCGTAGTCATTTGACTGATGATGGTCGGTGTCCGCGTTGCATGGCACCATTGGCAAACCTATTGCATATGTGGTGGGCCTGTCCGCAGGTTCAACCGTACTGGGCCAAGATATGTACTTATGTCAGTGGTTTGGTGCGGCAGAGGTTGAGGTGGACTGGAGCTTTTGTGATCTTGGATAGGATTGACCCTCCCTGCCCTAAAAGGCGAACGGACTGTTTGTTAATGTGTAAGGCCTGTCTGGTGGGTAAAGGCCCAATTCTGCACCTGTTGTGTGAGCAGAGTTCTCCTACGTTTGGGGAATGGCGCAATTGCTTTCATCAGCTAATGTTGATGGAACGGTGGAGAGCGCGGGGCAGTGTCAAGCACTGGACATCCTTCCTTTTGATATGGGGCCCCTATCTTGACACCTTGGGGGCCCGATGTCGTAATGAGATTTTGCACATTGGCAGCTAGTGTGGTGGAGGGGCAGTAGGTATGAGGCATGGTCGGTGAGGCTAGGGGATGTGCGTTGTGCTCGGGGGGGGGGGGTGCGATGGGGGGTAGGGGGGGGGAAGGGGGGCAAAAATTTTCAAATTGTAATCACCTCTCGTTAATGTTTCCTCCGGGTGGGGATGAGAACCCACCCCTCCGGAGGTTGGTTGTTTAATGTCCTTTGTTCTTGTTGGTGATGTTTAAATAAAGTTTATAAAATAAAAAAAAGACTAGGGGACATGCAATGAAGCTACAGGGTAAACTATTTAAGACTAATAAGAGAAAATAGTGTATCAAACTCTGGAATTTGTTACCGGAGGATGTAGTAAAAGCTGTTAGTGTAGCTGGGTTTAAAAAAAGGTTTGGACAAGTTCCTGGAGGAAAGATCCATAAACCATTATTAAAAGGGACCCAGGATATCATTGCTTGACCCAATACAAGCATTGAGGAACCTGTGTCTTTTGGGGAGACTGCTAGGTACCTATGACCTAGATTGGCCACTGTTGGAAACAGGATACTGGGCTTGATGTACCTTGGTCTGATCCAGTATGGCATATCTTATGTTTTTATGTACCTACTTCTCCCTCTATGCCTTTGATTAGGGCTGTACACCTTTCGCATCGTGCAGGTAATCTCCTCCTCCCCCTCTCCCATTTCTTCCCTTTTCTATCATACACTGCTGCAAAGTAGATGCATTGGTTGTCCTATTTGCATGTACCTTCACTGTCGATTTTTTTGTATTTCTCATAATTGTTTATATTACTACTACTGTACATCACCTCGATGGACTCTTTGCCTGAAGACTGGATCGAGCAAAGCTCTAAAAGTAAATAAAATAAATGAGGAAGCAGAGGACCAGAACATTAGGCTTTCGGTGCTAGTTGCCCAAGTGCAAACCCATCCTATGGGCCAAGTGAAAGGAGTCTGACTTTGTGAATCTAATATCTCTTGGAAATATCAGAAGCACTGCACCTTCCTTCAGAAGTGGTTAACAGGTACTTCATACAACAGTCAGTTTATTGGTTTGTCTTTTTTTTTTATACCAATCCCACTCCTCTGTTCAAATGAGCTGGGGTAGGCCTACGGATCTCACACAGTGCAAGTCTACAAAGCAGAAGTGCTGCACCTCCTGTCATTACACTCAAGAGCTGGAGAGTGGAGTGGCCCATAAGGGCCGCAGGACAATCAGAACTGCTGCTGCGGTAGAGGGTTGCAAGGGCCAAAGCATTAGTTGTAAGGAGGGGTAAGGACAGTGCACACATGCGGGCTGTTCATGTCAGTCCATTTCTGATGGGCCTTCTCAACAAGTATTCAGATGAAAACTGGACCAAAGTGGTAAGAATAGGAATAGAGAAGCAAAATGATCAAGCGTTACCACAGGAAACAAGTGTCCAAGCTTCACCCATCAAAATCTGCTAGACTTACCATCTGAACCAATTGACATGTTACAAACCAGAAGAGGAATGTGAGAACGGTGAGAAATGGGCTCTGTGAATAGTTGGCGCCCCCTTATGGCAATTTCTCATACTTGCCTGCATGAGCTCAGCTCGCACAGGCTGAATATGGTCATACAGGAAATCTGGTTGCAGGTTGTCCACGCACAGTTCAAGCGTTCTCAGACCCTGGCTAACCAAGGTCTGCGAGCCATTAAGAGCCGACACCAAGGGATCCATCAGCATTGGGAGGTAGGGCAGCAGAGAGCTAAGCCGGACTGGCACAGTCAAACACAATTCTACAAACAGATCCTTCATGTGCTGCTTGTGTAGACCACTCTGCAACATGTTAAGACCTGAAAAACAAAAAAGAAAGGAAAGTTTTTGTTAAGATGTAATTTTCACAGAATTCAGAGAAATATATTTAAGCTTCTACTCTCAAGTAAATTGTCATCCTTTCCTAATTAAGTAAACATGACACAGATGCTGACTTTAATTTGCACCGATTTGCACACATTTAATCGGCATTATCAGCCACCTGAAAATCTCCTCTTTTGGGAAGACTGAAGCATATTTATCTTCAAAAAATATATAATTTTCCATATGTATAGGAGTATAAACAGAAATGGACAATTTTTCTTTAAGACTGTATTAAAAGACTCCAAGGCTTATGTGACGGGTCAGGTCTTGACTATCTGGATATATAAAAGGACTGTTTGCCACAGACTTTAAAACCAATACACAACTACATGAGACAAGTGGATTAGCATGATCCACATATTTCGAGACAGAAGAGGGGGGGAGAGAAGGTATTAACAAGAAAACATAACTAAAAAGAAAAATCTCAAACATTTGTATTATTTTCCCAACTTTGAAACTTGTTAATGATTTCTAAGATCATAAAACAACTTAATGCTGGCAGACTTGCAAATATACTGAAAATTATAAGTTAAAATTTCAAGAAACTGAATTCCCTTTTCTGCTGTCAGACGTTTAAAGAACAACTGTTTTTTCTGACCTTGTAGCAAGTTAGGCAGGAGTGGTAAGAACTCTTGATAGAGGAGATCATGGCTGCCACCTCCAATTGACCGGAAAAGAGCCCGCAGAAGCAGGAAGTAGTTGTAAGGCTCCTTAGCAGTTTGTGCGAGCTCCATGGAACTGTTCACTATCTTGTGCAAGTGCGGCTGGAAGAGAGACGTTAAAGATGTTATTAGGGCACATAGTTTAAAGCTACATTTCTAACATCTGGAAAATCTCTCTCCTCCTGTCCTTCCTAGGTTCAAAACCAAAACAGCAAACAGAGGATGAGAGAGATCATGGAAGACGTTTATCCAGCAGTGCTGGAGCGCCCAGGAAAATCAACCAATCTGTAATCAAACCGCTGCTGATCGCTGGAAGTAGCGGTATACAAATGTATACTAAATAAATAAAAAATAAATAAAAAACCAGTGGATCTGGGATGCATGACCAACCCAGCTGCCATAATGCTGAGCAATGGGACGTGCTCGGTTACAGGTGAATGGCAACATCAAACAGAACTGCAAACATTTAGAATGAAAAATAACTTCTGAAAACATAAAATATTGTTTTGTCCTGTGAGCCCTACTGAGTCCCATGGAAACCAGGACTTGACCCCAAACCCTGACAGGGTGAAATATCTTATTTTTCAAAAATGATTCCCTCCATATTATCTCTGTATTTATGTAAAAGTGCTATCCGCAACAAGCTGAAGTTCAAAAGAAGCAGCCAGCAATCCACATAGGACTAAATTAAGATCCCGGGGTGGGACCACCAATTGCAGCAGAGGCCAAAGATACATCACCCCTTCAAGAAATGTAGGACATCGGGGTCAGCTGACAACAAAGCACTCTGGAGATACCCCAAAAGCAAGCCAACACCGCCATCTGCACCTTCGATAAGACCACAGCCATGCAGTTCCTATTGTAGAAAGGGTGAGAATGCAGTGTTCTGAAGCCTGAAAGGGGGAGACTTCACACTCCAGGTCTCAAACTCTGGCATACACAAGAGAAGTAGACCTCTCCTGTGTCTATTGGAAAGTCACTATAACTTCAGACAAGGTGACATTTTACTTCCCTAGAGTCCTGCTAGACCAGTCCAGACAAGTGGAAGTGTTGCCCTATCAGCAGATTGGTGGCGATAAACCACCACAGAAAAGCCCAGGTTTCAATGACATCACTCCTAAACCTCTATTTGCCTCAGCCACCAGAGGTCCCTTCAGTATTCAGCCCAAAGCATATGGGAGAAACATGGCAAACCTCACACAACCTCAACCGTGGGCAACAATGAGTAATCAACAGTAAAGAACTATATATAGGAAAGCATAAACAGAAAGCTGTCAGAAGGTGATAAACCTGCAGAGTCAAGTGGAAAAAAAATCATAGCGGACCCAAGGGTACCCAGCAAAGGAACAGAGCAAATACAGTTTTAGGGGTGGGCCCTGGATTGGTCTGGCAGAACTCAAGGAAAGGACATTAACTGGTCTTGGGTCTTTATGGTTATGGCATTCCTGTTTTCCTACTGTCAACCCATGTGGTCTCAATAAATATTTTTTGAGTATCTCGCCGCTTGGTGTGTCTTGGACTTCTTGGGGAGTACTCTTGTGCTCTTCATTGGTTTGGACCTTCCATATCGTCCTGTTAGACCAGTCCAGACAAGTGGGATATACCACAGCTACACCACCACTGGACAGGAAGAAGACCCAGAAGCTCGCAAAACCCTTGAACTAAGGCTGTGTTCCACCCACGCATGGACATCCAAGCAGTAATGCCTGACAAAAGTGGAAAATGATGCCCACATTACTGCCTGACCAATGTCTGCAGGGGTTACTCAGCTCCACTCCACAAAAAGAGGACAATTGTGCTCTGGTAGAATGGGCACGCAAACCCTCCAGAAAAGGTCGGTTCTGAAACAGATACACAGAGGCAATGGCCTCCTTAATCCAGTGCCCCAAAGTCGACATGGCTGCCGCTTCACCCTTGCGTGGGTCAGCAAAGAGCACAGAAAAATAGCTTGACTTACAAAAGGAATTCGTAACCTCCAGGTACCGGAGGAGTGCCCTCCGGACATCCACAAGGCAAAGATGCTTATCCTTCCCCCGACACTGCTCCTTCTGGAAGGAGAGCAGGCAGACCTCCTGGCTCATGTCAAAGGGAGAAAGCACCTTCGGCAAGGAGGAGAGCAAAGGTCAAATGGAAAACGGCCTCCTTCGAAAAAGACAGATAAGTATCTCAACAAGACAGAGCCTGAGCTCGGATATCTGCTTTGTGGAAAAAATTGCAACCAAGTCCACCATCTTGAGCGTCAAATCCTTTAAGGAAGCACGCTTCAATGGCTCAAAGGCTGTCACCATCAGGGCCCTGAGCACCAGGCACAGATCCCAGGAAGGAATCACAGACCGGAGGGGAGAACGCAGAGGCCAAACCCCCTGGAGAAGGATGCGCGATGTCCAGGTGCAAGACTAGAGACTTGCCTGCCACCGGACCTTGGAAGCAGGCCAAAGCTGCCACCTGAACTTTCAAGGACCTAAGGGAAAGGCCCATCCCATAGAAAGGCCAACAGGAAAGACACCATATCCGTACGTAAGCTAGCTTGGTAGATCTCCTCTGAGCACAGAGTAGAGTAGAGACCACTGATGGAGAGAAGCCCTTATGCACTAATCGTCTCCTTTCAAGAGCCATGCCATAAGTGAGTCCGGGTCCTCCAGGATGATTGGACCCTGCCACAATAGGCCTTGAAATGGAGGCAATCAAAGAGAAGGCACCTGTACTTCTCAGCCAAAGTGGCGCCACACAAACAATCCTGCCAAGGTAGCATTCTATAGGCCGATTCACAAGCTCCACCAGGGGCCATGGCAGAAACACATACAGCAGTTGCTGACTTGGCCAAAGCTGAGTTAAGGCATCAATGCCCTCGGATCCCATCTCTGTGTGGTGACTGAAGAAGCCGTAACCTGATGGGGCTCTCGTCTCAAGGCAATTGATGGGCCACAACTATTTCCTGAGGTTCCAAAGGCCCTCGGCCGTATGGTCCTGGCAATGGGCTCCCCAGCCCGAGAGACTGGCTTCCATCATCAGCAGGATCCAGAAGAAATTGTCCAGCAGTACACCCTTCCTCAGCCAGGGCTGCCACCACCATTGCAGTCTGACCTTCACCAACGGAAGCAGAAGCCTGCACTCATACTCCTGAGAACTAGGGGACCACCGAGTCAACAAAGAACGCTGGAGCAGTCACATATCAGCACGCACCCATGGCACCATCTCTATGGTCTCTGTCATCAAAGACATACCTGTTCCAACTAGCTTCCAACCCAGCCACCCTAAACAAGATTTATGTCCAGCTTGCTACTGACCTCCTGCCTGCACTCTCCAAGTTCATTTCTCCGTATTAACATTTAATATGTTTGCCACCTGTTCTTAATACTTGTTTACTTCCCATTCCATTGTTTTCAGTTCAATGTAAACTGTTCTACTGTTCACGTTACATGGTTTCAAAGAGCGAGGTATATAAAAGCAAATGAATAAATCTGAGGAGCTGAAAATAATCCCAGACTCTAGGAGCCTGCTGCACATAGACAGCATTAGGCAATCCAAAAGTCTCTTGACTTTCTCCTCTGGTAAGAAAAATTCTGCCCACTCGAGTGTAGAAACGTGCTCCCATAAACTCCAGGGACGACTGGGAAGGCAACAGCTGGCTCTTTCCTTGATTGATCGCCCAGCCAAAAAGGACCCCAACTCAGGACACCACCTGAGATGCTTCTGAAAGGGAACGGACTCGGATGAGCCAGTCGTCCAGATAGAAATGGAAACAGATCCCTTGGTGCCGCAGCCACTACCACCATGACCTTGGAGAAAGCCTTTAGGGCAGTGGAGAGCCCAAAAGGGAGGTTAGTGAACTGACAGTAAGAGCCAAGCATGGCAAAATGCTGATACGTCTGCTGATCTGCCCAGATCAGGATATAAAATACACCTCAGCCAGATCCAGAGAAGCCAAGAACTCCCTTTGGTGCACTGCTCGAGTCGCGCAGTGCAAGGGTTCCATCAGGAGGTGCAAGATGCACAAGTGCTCATTAATCCCCTTGGGGATTAGAATGGACCGGAAGGCACAGTCCTATTTTTTTTGTTCTTCTTTTGTTTTGACTGCACAAAATAGATGGAGTATCTGCCCTTGCCTTGCTTCATCTGGGAGGATGGGCACCACTGCCTTCTGTCATAGCAACTTGTCCTAGGTGGTCTGCACAGCAGCACTTTGATCACAGACCCACAATGAAAAATGACAAAAGCATCCGGACTAGTCTCTTTGCATTCCAGGACATAGCTGAGCTGAATGGCATCCAGCACCCAGCAATCCTTGGTAACCCGGGTCCATTCCTGAAGGAAAAGCATGTCTCCAACCAGAGGAACCAGGGAATGGACCCCAAAAATCTTTATTTTGCAGCCCGGAAGGGTCCTCCTCTGGAATGGACCAAGTCCCTGAGCCCACACACTCCATGAAAGGACTGAGAACGAGTCTGAGACCCAGTAGCAGAGGGGAAAAAGGTTTCCCAGGTCAGTAATAATGAGAGTCCCGAAACCTCTGGGAATCCGGCCAGTACGTCCTCGATGGACGGGCAGAGGCTGCTGAGAAAGGGGCACCAGCCCACTATACAGGCCCCTTGGACCTGTCTTCCAGAAGGTCAGCAAGATTTTGTCTCACCCAGGTCCTAACGCCAGCTTCTCCAAATGACTCTAAACAGAAGATTCCCATTAGAAAGCCAGCTGGGCCAAACAAGCTTTGGAAAAGGTGTCCGCTGCCCAGTGCTGGAGCTAATCCAGGGCCGTGACACCACTGTCAGGGCACCATCCCTGGCTGCCAAGCGTACCAGGTCATACATGGCATCAGAAAGGAAGGCCATAACAGACTCCAAAAAAGGGGTAGTATCATCTGTAGGAAGGTCGGGGGTTCAAATCCCACCAGAGGACAGCAACCTTGGGCCGGAAGGACTGGGGGGGTTTCTAGTCCCACAGGTGCTCCTTGTGGTCTTGGGCAAGCCACTTAACCCTCCATAGCCCATGTTCCCTGTAAAATAGTTATCTCCAAGTTATAATGCCCTGTTCAATGTAGTTTAAGTTTGTTCAATGTAAACCGCACTGATGCAGAATAGCGCGGTATATAAGAGAATGTAAGTAAGTAAAAGTAAGTAAGTAAATCTGACAGAAGAGAGAATGAATTCACTAGAGAAGGGCTTGAGACATCAGGCTGGTACATACCCGCCAGCTGCAGAACAGTAGCTGTCACGATGAACTGGCTCCTTAGCAACGAATCCACCTTACGATCCAGAGAATCCTTTAAGGCTGATTCGCCTTCCACAGGAATGGTGATCCATCTGGCAACCACCATAGCCTGTACATCCACCTTGGGAATACCAAACCATTTAACATACTCCTCCTCTGGGAGAGCGAAGATCTTCTTACACACCCTAAAACCTTTAAGTAGGGAATCGGAAGAGTCCCACTCTGACTGGTCACCAGCAGTCCACCCCAAACTGTGCTACAGAAAGATGAAATTGGGAGCCCCCAAGGACAATGACTAGGTCAAGCCTTGGTACTCACACCCCCTGAGAGCCCCAGGCAGAGGATCCATGCCTGGCTCAGCTCTACTCCCCTAGAACTGTGTTACTGGCTGGCTGTGCAGCATTGCATTTAAGGTGGCTGGCAGGCATAACCCTCAGAGCATTTGGGAGAGAACCCTCTGCAATCTTTGGGAGAGAGCGGGGGGACAGAGGAGGAGGGCGGGGGGTGCTGAGGTTGTGTGGGGCTGCTGCACCCTTCCAGATCCTTCCAATTTTTTGGCTGCTCAATAGGCTCTTATCATGACAACAGCATGGAGCTGAACCAATTTTCCCTCCTCCTTTGGCTACCAAAGAGACAGCAGTCTAGTGGAGCCTCCCAAGTTGCCCTAAAGTGAGACAGTCACCTTTGTTTCTCAAAGTGGTCGTTCACGCACGTTTAACAATCTTTTCCTCTCAATCCTCAGATTTTCTTCAGAGAAGAAAAAACACATCCACCATCTGCTGGAAACAAAGAAATATTGAAAGGGCCTCTGGTGGCTGAGGCGAATAGAGGCATAGATGTATTTGAAACCTGGGCTTTTCATTGGTTCATTGTCTCCACCAATCTGCTGATAGGGGAACACATCCACTTGTCTGGACTGGTCTAGTCTAGAGTCTAGCAGAATAATATGGAAGTATCTTTTATGCCTCAACTGAGTACTCTCAAGAGCCAATGGATGGGGACAGGCCATCCAACAGAACTAGTCAATATGCAAGACCCCCGTCCTGAGGAATCTCAGACCTCTTCTGCTATAAAAGCCTGACCAAGTCCATGTAACAGTCTCTTGGGCCAGCTGGAAGCAACCAATCCGTTGCACCACGCGTCCCAAAAACATCCACAGAGGAAAGACCTAAGCACTCTGACTTATGGTCACTGCTGTGCCAACTTCTCCAGCCTGGCTGATCCCTAGTCTCTTTATTGGCTGATGTAGTATGGTGATTTCGTGTTCAGTCTTGTAGCCATCAGATTCATAACAGACTTGCTCCAATAGGCCTGAATAAAAGAGAAGATAACAACCACTCTTCTAGCTCAAGAGAGTTAGGACACACAAAGCCTACCTATACCTTCCTGAGTCCCGCTATACAGGTCGTTGAAAGTGTCTGAAGATGGACCTTAAATCACCAGATCAACAAGCTGGCCACCTATGCTCTTCATTCTTCCCTGACAATTAACATATGAGACTACTGCTCAACTGGAAGGTTCAGTTCTCCAACTGGTCACTCCAAAAGCAAACCAGATTTTTCCCACTGAACTTTCACAAGTCATCAGTCTACCATCTGCTGAAGATAGAGAAATACTGAGATGATGTGGGATGCACAGTGCCCTATATGAGGTGTGATCAAAAAGTATCGAGACTTGTGTAGCTATATAACAATACGTCGCACCAAGATGCTATAAAGCAGGCAGTGACCTAGGTATGTGCTCTACATGTGTAGAGTATAGCATGGCTGCAGCACACCTATACTTTGTTTAATCACATGATGTTTGGTATTGTGCAAAAGCAGTTTGTCAGATTTATGATGAGGGAAAAAAATTGAAGAGCAAATTTGCATTAAATTCTGCCCGAAACTTGGAAATTCATGCAGAGACTTATGGTAAGTTACAGCAAGTGTATGGCGATGAAGGCATGAGTCATGCTCAAGTTTATGACTGGCACAAACGTTTCCAAGAGAGTCGCCAAAGTGCTGACAGTAACGAATGTTCTGGAAGGCCATCTGCTCCTCGTCTTCTCCGCTCGTCCCATACCAACCGTCTTTTCCTTCCCTCTCCATCCCAGACCCACCTTGAACTCACCCGTCACTCTGCATTCTTCTTCTTAGCCCCCGCTCTATGGAACTCCCTTCTCCACGCGCTCCGCACTGAGCCCTCTTTTCTGCACTTCAAAGTTATATTTATTTATTTATTTATTTATTTAAAGTCTCTTTTATACCGCGCTATTCAGCATCAGCGCGGTTTACAATAAACAGTGAACATACACATTTCCAATAGTACTTTGTGTTTACATATGAACAGGATAATCAACTTGGCTAACAGGGTAACTATGTACAACCATAAAATATACAATATATACAATTTGTAGGCTGATCATGTGTTTGTGTGGTTTTAGACAGTAGTGATTTGGGTGGATTCGGCAAATGGTGCTGAGTTTCTATTAGGTTCAGGGTAATGTATGAGGAAGAGGTAGTGTTTCACGGCCTTCCTGAATTGGAATATGTCTGGGATTGATCTGATGTTGTGAGGAAGGTTATTCCAGATCACCGGTGCATAAAGATTGAAAGTCCTGCTAGATGTTGACTTGGAGCATTTAGTTATAGATCTTGGGACTATCAAGGTGTTTTGAGCTACTGACCTTCTGTCTCTGTTGTGGGGTGTCATCTGGATTAGCTCAGTTAGTGAGGTTGACGAGAGACCTTTGGTGGCTTTAAAGGTGAGCAGCAAGGTCTTGAATGTAATTCTACCTTGAATCGGGAGCCAGTGGAGTTGTTTCATTATAGGTGTGACATGGTCTTTTCTGGATGCTCCGTGCAGTACTCTTGCTGCGGTGTTCATTGCCATTTGCAGTGGGTTTAGGGTGTTTTGGGGGAGACCTTGAAGTATTGCATTTGCATAATCGAAATGCGGGATAATTAGTGCTTGATAGATAGTCCTGAAATCATCAGGCTCCAGCAGAGATCTTAGGTATCTAAGGGATCTAATTTTATGATATACTGCCCTTACAGTATTACTTATATGAGCTTGCATATTTAGGTTCTGGTCTAGTGTGATGCCGAGGTATCTGATCGCGGATTTGGTCTGGAGGTCTGCTTCCTTCACTTTCAGTACTGTTGGGGCATTGAAGTTACGGTTTCTTGTAATGAACATCACCTCCGTCTTCTTTGTGTTGAATCCGGAGGTTTTGGGATTGTAGCCAATTGGATATTTCGTTTATGCAGCATGTTATTGGTTCGAGGTATGGGTTATCTGTTGTAAAAGGCGTGTATAATAGCACATCATCTGCGTATATCATGCAGTTAATGTTGAAAGACCGGATCAGGTTGCAGAGAGGTTGCATGTATATATTGAATAGTAAGGCGGAGAGGGAGGATCCTTGTGGGACACCTTGGCTTTGGTGGAATGGTTCTGATGATGTGTTTCTGGATCTCACCTGCTGCCATCTGTCCGAGAGGTAGGACCTGCACCACTCGAGTGCTTTACCGGAGATTCCTTTTTCTTTGAGGCGTTCTAGGAGGCACTCATGGCTAACGGAATCAAATGCTGCCGCGATGTCAAGGAAGACAAGGACAAAGCCTTGGCGGGTATTGTCGATGCCTGATATTATGTGGCTGAAGAGTGTGGTGAGAAGGGTCTCGACCCCGTGAGATTCTCTAAATCCATGCTGGCATGGATCCAGTGGTGCATTGGAATCAATGTGATCTTGTATTTGTCTCTGAACTATCTTTTCCATTATTTTTGCAAGCAATGGTATGCTTGCTATGGGTCTGTAGGATTCTGGTTTCTGTTGGTCGAGTTTGTTGTTTTTTAGTAGAGGTCTTATTGAAGTTTGTTTGAGGGTGCGTGGGAAATCACCTGTTGTGAACGATTGTTGAATAAGTCTGGATATGATTGGACTGAGGTCAGTCCGGAGTTCCTTGACCCAGAAAGCTGGGCATGGATCAGATTGCGCTGTGGACGTATTGATGGCTGCTATGGTGTCTTCGATGCATCGTTTGGATGGAGTTGAGAAGGTAGTGAGTGGTGTTTGATTGTAGGGCTGAAGGATGATGCTGGACGTTGGGTTGTTGTTTATCTGACAAATTTTAGTTTGTATATAATCCGCATATGTTTGAGGATGGATTCCATTTGTTTGTTCTGATGCAGGTTCTGTTGTAAGTTGCTTAACGAGGGCAAACAGGTCACGAGGTTTGTTGAGGGATCTTTTTAAAGTGTCGGCGTGGTAACGTCTCATGGTTTCAGTCACTGCGGTACGGTGCGCTGTGAGTTGTAAATTGTATGCCTTTTGGTCTGCTTCTGAGCGTGAGCGGCGCCAGCGTCTCTCAAGTTTTCTTAGTGTCGCAAGTGAGGCTTTCAACTCAGTAGAGTACCATGCTGCTGTGTGTCGTTTCGCTTGAGGTTTGTTTTTTGCTGGGCGAACAGCTAATGAACTGAATATTTCGTTCCAATTGGAGACTAGTTCATCAGGGTTGTGCGCTGGTGAGTTCATTAGTGGGAATGCTGATTTCAGGATTAGGTCTTTGTTGAATGGTTGGAATCTTCTCGGCGGATTGTTGGACTGACCGATTGCTGTGCTTTCATCTTTTTGGACATGGCTTGGCTGGGGAATTTGGAATAGGATTAATGAGTGATCTGACCATGGGACAGCGGTGATTGATATATCAGGGATGGTTGTTTCTCTGGAGGTTGGGTCTGTTGTGAATATTAGATCTAGCATGCCTCCTTTTATATGGGTAGGTTCCTTGATTAATTGGCTATATCCTAGATCTTTCATGGCTTCGAGGAACGCCTTTGAGTGAGAGTCTTGCAGGGAGGGGAGGTTGAAGTCTCCTAGTACCCAGCTTGTTGTATGTGGGCTCTGGGAGTTTGCGGCTGCATCTATTATTGTTGTTAGTGCATCTGCATCAGATGATGGTGCTCTGTAGAGTAGATAGATGGAGGAACACTTGTTCTCTATCGAGATTGTGTCTAGGAGTGGTGAGCTGGTTGCATCTTTTATGTTGAATTGAAGATCAGATCTGGTGATGGCGAGGACGCCGCCTCCTCTTTTGGCTGCTCTATGACATGTATGGATAGAGAAGTTAGCAGGCAGGAGCTGATTGAGTATCACGTTGTCATCACAGGAAAGCCATGTCTCGGTGATCAGTAGTAGGTCAAGGTTATGTAGTGATATCATATCTGAAATTACCGGCCATTTTTTACGTACAGATCTTGCATTTACAAGGGCACATTTCATGTTTCGAGGGAGGGGGTTCTCTTTTTGTTTCTTCTTCTTGTTGTGCTGTAATGATACCTGCAGGAGGTGGTGGTGGTGAATTTGGGAGGTTTCCTGTGATTGATAGAATGGGGTATCTGGCCATCTCTTTCTATAACTGTGGATAGTTGGTATGTGGTTGTTGTTAGTGTATAGGCAAGTGACATTGCTTAAGCCTGTAGCAAGGAGGTAGAGGGCAATCGAGATGATGCAGGGTAGGGCCATTTTGTGTGCTTTGTTGCGGTGTAGATCTGGGCTGGGAGGTTGGTTGGTGGTGGTGGGTAGGTATGTTGTCTGGTTGTGATAGATTGCTCTATCTTTGGTTCAGTCGTAGGAGGGCTGCAGTTTGTGGTGGGCTCTCGATCTCTGTTTGGGTTGTCCAGTCCGCTGTTTCTAAGACAGCTACAGTGTAGGGTAGGTAATTTGCTTAGAGTGCATTGATTTTACTTGCGTTTTCGCTGTCTGGTGTTCTGGGTTCGTTCCTTGCTGGTCTTCGGGTCTGGTGGTTGGAGAATGGCCTCCGTCACTGGCCTCCGCCTAAGGGCCACGCCAAAGGGCCCTCTGGCGAGGCCCTCAGGCGCGGGCCCGCCAGGCGCGGGCGCGCCCGATGGCGCGAAGATTTAAATGAGTTGCACAGCCCCGACTGGGCTGTGTGCAGCGGATGGCCCCTCCTGCCGCTGGTGACTCGATCCCCGGGAAGGGGAGAGTTGCTGGTGGTGGTGGGGGCCGAAGAGGAGCAGCGCCCGATGGCGCGAAGATTTAAATGAGTTGCACAGCCCCGACTGGGCTGTGTGCAGCGGATGGCCCCTCCTGCCGCTGGTGACTCGATCCCCGGGAAGGGGAGAGTTGCTGGTGGTGGTGGGGGCCGAAGAGGAGCAGCGCCCGATGGCGCGAAGATTTAAATGAGTTGCACAGCCCCGACTGGGCTGTGTGCAGCGGATGGCCCCTCCTGCCGCTGGTGACTCGATCCCCGGGAAGGGGAGAGTTGCTGGTGGTGGTGGGGGCCGAAGAGGAGCAGCCCGATGGCGCGAAGATTTAAATGAGTTGCACAGCCCCGACTGGGCTGTGTGCAGCGGATGGCCCCTCCTGCCGCTGGTGACTCGATCCCCGGGAAGGGGAGAGTTGCTGGTGGTGGTGGGGGCCGAAGAGGAGCAGCGCCTGATGGCGCGAAGATTTAAATGAGTTGCACAGCCCCGACTGGGCTGTGTGCAGCGGATGGCCCCTCCTGCCGCTGGTGACTCGATCCCCGGGAAGGGGAGAGTTGCTGGTGGTGGTGGGGGCCGAAGAGGAGCAGCGCCCGATGGCGCGAAGATTTAAATGAGTTGCACAGCCCCGACTGGGCTGTGTGCAGCGGATGGCCCCTCCTGCCGCTGGTGACTCGATCCCCGGGAAGGGGAGAGTTGCTGGTGGTGGTTCTCCTTAAGACTTCTCTTCTCCCAGGCTTTTGATCTTCCAGCACCTCCATGACAGCTATATCAGTTCCACTGCCACATTCCACCCCCGCACTCCCTTCCCCTCATGTTTAATTGTCCAGTCGTATAATTTCTGTCCTTCTTCCTTCTGTCCTTCAATCTGTATCTCCCTAGTCCTTTCCTGTCTTTGAATGGCGTTCCTTTCTTTCTTTTAACCTTCCTGCAGCCGCTTTTCCTTTATTGTACACCGCCCTGATATATACCGCCCAAGACCGGAGTATCAAGCCTGTATATAAAATAAATAAAAATAAATCTTCAAGCAGGAATGAAGACAAAGTTGAAGCAGTACATGCCGCAATGTGCTGAAATTGTCGCTTGACTATAAAGGAGCTTGTTGAGGACATGGACATCCATTTTCGGTCAGTACAGTCCATTCTTACTGTCGATTTGGGGATGAAATGTGTCTGCAAAATTCGTGCCAAAACTCCTGTCCCCTGACCAAAAAGAAGATAGACTGTCTGCAGTCAGGGAGTTATTGGAATGTGTTGAAATTTATTTTTATTTTATTTATTTTTATTTTTTATATACCGCGCTATTGAAATCAGCTCGGTTTACATTAAAACTGAACAAGCAACAATGCATAAATATCACAATGTGCTTACATAGAACATGGCTTACATGGAACATGTGCTTACATAGAACAATGGCATAATCAAACTGGGATAACAGGGAAAACTATTCACATGGTATATACAAGTATTTACATAGAGTTATCTATTCTCGTAAACCGTGGGTATTTATAGGTCAGGTGGTAGATTTATGATGTGTATATCTAAAGGAGAGGAGCATCTAGCCATTTTCATGTTGAGTGATAGGGCAGTTAGTGTGTGGTGTGAGTGCAAATGACTTATGTTTTTCGGGCATGGTTTCAGGATAGTGAATTAGAAAAAGGTGGTGTTTTATTGCCTTTCTGAAGGAGGTGAGGTTGGTTATGGATCTTATACTAGCGGGGAGTTCATTCCAGGCTGTTGGGGCATAAATTGAAAAAGCTCTATTGGTAGTTGCCTTTGTACATCTTGTGGTGAGCTTAGGTACAGTTAGCATGTTCAGTAGTGTAGGTCTTCTGACTCTAGTATTGGGTATGTTGTTGAGCAGTTTACTAATTGGTGTGGGAGATTGATTATTCAGTGCCTTGAAGGTCATGACCAGTACCTTGTATTGAGTTCGGGCTTGTAGTGGCAGCCAATGTAGGTTTTTCATTACTGGGGTTATATGTTCTAATCTTGATGTCCCTGTGAGAACCCTAGCAGCTGAGTTCATGGCCAGCCGAAGTGGGTTGAGGGTTGCTTGTGGAAGACCATGGAGGATGGTGTTCGCGAAGTCTATGTGTGGGATCACTAGGGCTTGAAATATGGTTCGATAGTCTGAAAAGTCCAGTAGTGGGCGGAGGTGGCGAAGGGTTCGTATTTTGTGGTATATTGCTTTGGTAACGGTCTTTACGTGGGTTGTCATAGCCAATCGCTGATCTAGGGTGATGCCTAGGTAGCGAATTGTGTCTTTTGTCTTTAGTTCAGCGTTTTTAACTTGCAGGTTGGGTGGTGGGGTGAATTTCTGATTCCTTGTGACAAATAGGATGAGGGAAAAAAATGACTCCGATTTCATCAAAAAGATTATTACTGGTGATGAATCATGGGTTTATGATTATGACCTGGAAACTAAGGCTCAATCCTCACAATGGAAGACTCCAAACTCTCCCAGACCCAAAAAAGTCCGTCAGATGAGCAATGTTAAGGTCATGTTCACAGTTTTGACTACCAGGGTATTGTTCATCATGAGTATGCTCCAAAAGGCAAACCATCAATAAGGAGTACTACGTCCAAGTTCTGACTCATTTGAGAGATTCAGTTCGTCTAGAGGCCAGAGTTGCACAGGAATGGTGAATGCTGGCATCACGATAATACCCCAGCTCACACATCACATCTTGTCCAGCAGTTCTTGGCCAAACACCAAATCGAGCAAATACGTCAGCTTCCGTACTTACCTGACCTCGCACCGTGACGTTTTCTTGTTTCCAAAACTGAAATTACCACTGAAAGGAAGGAGTTTCAATGACTTGGAGACTATTAAGCAAAATTTGACACAGCAGCTTCACAGCATAACGAAAGAGGCATTTCATAATTGTTTCCAGCAGTGACAGGAACACTGGAGGAGGTGTGTTTTATCGGAAGGGGACTACTTTGAAGGAGACCGAGTGCAATAACTGTCAGTGTTATACGTCTTGTGTTATTGTACAAGTCTCGATACTTTTTGATCACACCTCATATTAGGTAGGATGCACAAACTTCTGTGTCTCAGTCTTCTGGTATGGAACAAAACGTATGCACCTGAACTGGTCTGGTGGGATGATAAGGAAACAAAATGTGTTAAAGGAATCTAGGAGAAGACAGGAAATATTCAATAGCCCTGCACACTACCTCTTTTTCTGTAAGACTCAATGAAAGAATAATATGAAAGTACAGAAATTTCAAAAAACGTGAGAAGAGCTCATTTCCATTATTTGGATAGATTCCAAGAGAAGAATCAATCCTCTTCTGCTCAATGCTTGGGCAGGCAATTTTCAGAGTGGCCCATCCAAGTGCAAAGTCAGCAACTAACTTTCACCTCTGAAATTGTTTTTCTTTCACAAATACTTGACTTTCCTTTTGAAAACTGGCCTGCAACTTTGCATCTCTTTTCTTTTTTTTTTTAATGTGAGCTCCAATTATGATGCAAAATATTGTACATGTGAAAATCCAGTACTTGAGCACTATTTCCTACTTCCACCTAACACACACGTCTGTGAGCACCTCCCCTGAAGCTGATTAACAGCATGTATGTTTTGAAAAGCCATGCACACTTTTAGGAGGGCTCAGGGTGGGTAATTTTTACATAGCCCCTGTACCTAGGTAAATGATGTTTGTACATTGTCCTCTGAATGTTAATTTTTGTGTTGAGCATTTTGCTTGTTTCAGCCATGATTTTGCATTTAGCACCATGCATCACAACCAGTATTTCACTGAAAACCAACAAGATTAAACACCAAAGACATTATACCTATAATCTTGTAGACTGCAGCTTAGGGTTTTTTTCATAAAATACTGGATCATTACTGACATGTGAGAGCTATTAAAATAGCCAGACTAGTGCCTTTTCCCTTCCAAACTGCAAATACTGAAATAATTAGGGACTTTAAGCATAAGAGAGTCCTTTATTTTCTGCAGTAATATCAGAAATGGCTGTCATCAGTCAATTAAATTGTCTATTCAAGGCTACAGGCAGCTCAGAAATCTAACAGTGGCAGAAAGCAGCAAGAGGCAGTAAATCAAACCATTTAAAGGGAAGTGCCATTTATTAAATCAAAGTGACCTTGTTTCCGAAGACAGAGCAGGGAGGAAGAATTTAGAGCACAGATTATTTCATGCACATTGTTTCAGATCATTTTCGCCTGATAAAGTCCAGGTTAAATTAATAACCCATGTACAGAATGACACCTGTATACTCTATCATTTTAGGATTCCGTGTCAGCAATAAATCAGCTTGCAAATCCCAATACCAAAACTGCTTTTCATCATGGAAAATCTGGCAAACAAATTCTATAATATGCAACATCCAAAAAGCATAAAAACATTTTATCATTACTTTGCTACTGAAACTACAATATCCTGTATCCGGCATTATAATAATCAAACCTTCTTTCAGTCTTAGGTTATTAAGTGTACCATGTGCTCTTACACGACAAAACAAACAATAGTTTTAAAATGATTAAAAGTATATTATTAAAATCGATCAACCAAACACTTTCCAAACAAGAGATTTTTGGAACATTAGGGCCATTTATTAGTAAACAAGGAGGTCTGAATGTTTTATGGCACTTTCTTCATTGATTTCACGCACTAACCAATACTCCGTGACATCACAATGGACCTCTCTGAACTGGCTTATTTCCCTATAGAAAGAAATAGGGATTCTAGGGGCCAGAGGCATCAAGAGAACATGAAACGTGTGAGTGGGGAAGGAGGCACCAGGCACTCTACTATCTGCAACAGAAATCTGAATGTAATTGTACAAACAGTTCAAAGACAGGAGGGGAAGGACATATCTTTATTGAGTGAGGGGAAACTCTCACTGCCAAGGGCCCAAAGGGCAAGGGGAAGAAGGTGGCTAAGGTGAGTGGCTCCAGGGAGGAGCAAGCAGTTAACACTCAAGGGGGCTTTCTCACTGGAATTTGTGCTATTGCTACACAAGGCTTTTTTTGTTTGAAGCAAAGAGCTGGTGGGGAACCAGCAGCTCCTCAGAGTGGGGTTAAGCAGTCCTCGGTCACAGACATCTCGCTAGAAATTGCTAAGAATGATCTAGGCAAATGGAAGAAGGCCTCTATGAAGAGACTCCGCTAGGGGCAGATGATCCGGATGAGGAAGAGTCTCTGGACTCCGAGTTGGAAGATCCCACAGGCAGAGGATTCTCGCATCATCCGGGTTTTCTGCAGAGAGGAATTGGCGGCATTGATAGCGCAGTCTGCTAAGGTACTGAATATGTTCGCACAGAGGCACGGGAAGAAGAGGAACCTCTAGAGGACCCACTATTTCAGGCGGTTAGGTCAACACATAAGGTGCTCCTGTTGCATAGACTTGTGCGACGTATGATTCAGGATGAATGGAATGTTCCCAAAGGTGTGCTTAGGGGTACTCGAACAATGGCTTGGATTTACCCTCTCCCACATTGGGACAGAGAACTCTTGCGTGCTCCTAAACTGGATGCAGCAGTTTCGGCTGTGACGAAGGTGATGACGATCTCTGTGAAGGGTAGTTCAACCGTCAAGGATGTGCAGAACCGCAAATTGGAAAAACTCCTGAAGCAGGCATTTGACACTTATGCCGCCATTGCAAGCCTCGGTATATGGACCCTTTGTGGCCAGAGCCTGTCTCCGATGGACACAAGGGATCTTAGGGACACTGTTCCCTCTAAGCTGTGTGCATGTGCGCGCGCACACACCTCGCCGAGCGAGCGCACACAACTTTTAAAGGAGTGCACAAAAATTACTGATTTCATGAGTTTTCAAACCTTGGGTTTTTTAAGGCCGCAGCTGCACCACCGATCTACTGCCATTCTGTAATTTTCGTCACTTCCGAATCTCTCCTCTGTCTGCACTGAGTCCCCTGCCCTCACTCCTCTCACATGTGACCGACGATTGACGAATCATGACAGGCTAGAGGGAAATAAAAGGGAGGAGCAGCCAGCAAGCCAGCCTCTTTCTGCTCTTGTGCCTGCCTGCCAGCCACGCACCTCCTTTGATCCCTCCCTCAGCCAGCCTTCAGTGCCACGTGCTGCCTTGGATGCGAGAGCAACACACCGCACCAGCGAAGAAGAGGAGACCGGTGCTCTGGGACTGCTGCCTGGGGACGAGCTATCGGCAGCGGAGCAGGTGAGTGCATATCTATACTTTTTGCATATCTGTAGTAATCTGACTGAGTCCCCGTGAGGCATTGCGAGAGCCTACACAACTAGTGTACAGAAGGAAGAGGAAGCGGCGGGCCTGGGCAAGGAAGAGCAAGCAGCGGCAGCTCCTTGATTTGGGGTCCTTCGTCGTCCTTCTCTATCTCTCCCGCTCACGGGCTGCCTGCATGTCTGTACTGCGCCCAGCCCCGCCGCAGCCGCCTCCGCCTCCCACACTGTAACCCCGCCACCAGCAGCAGTACCCCATCACCGCTGCGCTGGATGCAGGTTAAGTGGGCATTTGTGGTGAGGGGGATGGAGATGTTGGGCATCTGTGGCCTCTTCTCCGTGCCCCCCCGCCCACTCCGGCCGTGGTGTTCTTTGTGCCGCGCGCCGCCCTCGCCTGGTGCTGTCGGGGTTCGCAGCGCGTGTACTCCCGGGCCCACGAATTATAATTGTACGAAAGTGTGCGTGTATGTGTGTCAGTGCGCAGGTGGGAGGGGGAGGCGTGGGTGGTTGTTTTGGATGTTTCGGGTGCCCAGGATGTCGCGGTGGGGTTTGTATATACATCTTGTATGTGTGTCTTTCTCTGGTGAAATATATACATATGATTTTGCACGAGCGGAGAGGGAATGTGTGGGGCTTTCTGGCGTGAGGCCTTTTTTCGGTGTGATGGTCTGGGTCTTCCCTGCCGAGGCCTCGAGCCCAGCACAACCGTCTGGGCCTGCGTGCAGCAACCTCGATTATTTTTAGGAAGGGGGTGGGGATGTGTGTTTCTTGTGTGTATTTCAGATTGTGTTTTTATTTGTCTTCTTTTTTTCACCCTGGGGGAAATGGGGAGTTCTCTCAGTAGAGTGGAAAGCTGGAGTTTCACAGTATTCTCTAGCTTCCTGAAGGTGTTATCTCAGCCCTGCTGCTTTGTTGGGGTGGCGTTTAGTTAATTTTAGACTTAACGAGACCTTGTTCTGTAGATTCTGTCTTTTAATGCCATCTTCTCTGGCTTCGTTATTTTCACGCATCTGCCGCTTTGTTTCTGCATGATTAAACTTTGTACTTGTGTTCAGTAGAATTATTGATGTAGGACTTAAGGAAAATAGTATACCTCAAATTTTAACTGTGGCTAAAAAAGTGGTTTGTATCGGGAAAAAACCCCCGTCTGACTTGAGGAAGGAGCATGTTAAAAACACTGTGGGACTGCTGCTCCTACTGAGGATGCTCTTCTCACAACTGTCACTGACTACTTTCTTCAAAAAGTTTGTTTAAAGCCATTTATTCCCTGACACCATTCTTACCTGTTGTGTAAGGCCCCCTAGAATTTCAGTGTGTGTTTTGCTCTTCTCTAAATGGTACTATTCATCTGTGTTTTAATGAGAAGGTGAAGAATGTCGCAGGGGTTACACCTAGGAAAGCACTTAAGAAATGAGGAGTGGGATTTCTAAGTTCTTGCCCCCTTTTCTTTTTATTTCAGGTGGTTTCCCCATAGGGCTGGCGAATACAGGCATAGGAACCCTATGAAAGAGGGAAAATGTCCTTGACTTGCCCCCACTTTTCTCTCTTCTTTCAACCAGAGATGATCTTTCTTTCTGCCAAATGTACTTATTACTTTTATACTTATTTTCAGAGATTTCTTTTAATGCCCAAAGTATTTATTATTTTTACTACATATGCCATCCATCACCTTTTTTATTAGTGGTACTGTTTAGTCCCATTTGTTTCCCCCCCCCCCCCCCCCTTTTCTTTTAAACAGATAGAGCTTTTACAATAAAATGTAATTTTCTTTTTCTTTTTTTTTTTATTTTTCTTCCCCTTCCTTCCCCTCTTTCCTATCTCCCTTCCCCCGTCCTCCCCCCCCCCCCCCCCATGTTATTGATGCTTGTTATCCCTCGGTCGTCGATTTTTAGTGTTCAGCTATTTTAATGTCATTTTAATGTTTTGACCTTTTGGTAAGTCACTACGCCATATGTTTTTTTGAGTTGCTTTACATAAAATCTTGGTGTATGTTGTTTTTATACATGTACATACCTTATAGATGTTTATGTGTTAATCTTGGCTATATCCATAGTTTTAAAATTAAGTCACTTTTCTGGATTTGTGTTAAACTGTTAATCCAGTAAGTAATACTGTGCCTTCTTTTTTACTATGTATTCTTTTTCTCTTTGTTACCACTATAGCAATATTGTTATATTGCTTGCAGTTCCAACTTCCAAGCCCATCAGGCTTTGGATGAAATGCATTGGGGCATTTCTTTTGAATAATAAAGCACCTGTTGTGACCACCACACCACTTTTAAAATGTCGAAACCAATAGCAATGAGAGGTGCAAAACATAAGAGTACGGCCAGAGCTTTTAAGCCTGAATGGCTTGAAGAAATTATTGAAACGGAGACACCGAAATCTCGGGATAAAACGTGCGTTCAACTGCGTGAAATATTCACTTACGAAGAGGATGCAGAGTAGTCTGTTTATACTGCTGAGATGCAAAAACCATCGGAGAGTTTTCGAATGGCAAAATTTGGGATGATGTGTGGAAACTGGACTTTTTGAAACGACATCTGTCTAGTAAGACTCATACTGAAAGTGTTAAGAAACTTAGAGCTAAAAATCCAAATTTAAGAGGAGGATTATTTAACTTGTTGCTTGAGAGCACCGCTGAAAAAGAGAAAAGGCAAATTAGTAATGAACGGAAGCGTTCTACACCAGAAGAAATTAAAATTCTAATTGATTTTGCTGGCTGTTCGGATGAATATTTCCATGCTCTCTGTTCAAGATATTAATGAACACATGTCCAAGTACATAACCATACCTGAAAGCTGGAGAAGCAAAAACTATTTGTTTGAATTTCTTGAAATTATAAACATGAATGTCCAAGATAAGCTCATGGCAGATGTTGCATCAGCAGCGTATCATACATTAACTATTGATGAAAGCACAGACATTTCTGTCAACAAATACTTAATACTGTACTTCAAATATCGGCCAGTAAATTCATGTCTGTATAAAACTTCATTTGGTGGGATGCTACAGTTGGAAGCATGCGATGCTGCATCAATAGTCAGTGCACTCTGGGAGTTCTATGGGAAATACAAGCTTGACCTTAACAAAATGGTCATGTTTACTTCGGATGGTGCCTCTGTCATGTCAGGCAGAATAAATGGTGTTGCTGCGCACCTCAAACAAAATATTTCGCATTTAGTGCAGCAGCATTGTGTTGCCCATTGTGAAGATTTGGGGATCTCTGAATCATGGAAGGAAGTAAAGTTGATGAAAGAAGTTGAAACTTTCATGAGAACTGTTTACACAACCTTTTGTCGATCTTCTACTAAAAGGTCACAATTTAAAGAATTAGCAGATGCTTCTGAATGCGAGTCAATTGCTTTTAGACCTCTGAACGAAGTGCGGTGGTTATCTAGACATTTTGCTCTTCAAGCAATTATTCGAAATTATGATCCATTATTAAAATACTTTGAAGAAGAGAAGGATAATGATCCCATTGCAAAGTACTGTTATAAAAAGCTAGACAGCCATCATTTCCATATAACACTGCAAATTTTGAATGATGTTTTATCTGAACTAGCTTCATTAACAATGGCATTTCAGAAACGTGGGCTAACACCACTGGAAGCATATCATCTTGCACAGGGTAAGCTGAACAAAATCCGAATGCAATACTTGGGTGACACAGTAAAATGGACTGATAATGTTAAAAATCTTCTTGACAAGATACCTGGAGACATTTCAGTGGATACTGGTTCCACACTTACTTTCATTAATATGCTGTGTCTGCATTTAGGGGAAAGATTTCCTGAAAATGAAATTGAGGAATGGTCTGCTTTTGAATTGACAGCAATAGCACAGTGTGATTATGAATTTGGAATTGAAAACGTCTGATCACTCTGTTTAAAGTACAAACAATTTCTTATGGAGGAACATATTGTTGTTCAGCAGTACAATGACTTCAAGAATTTAGTCGCAGAAAAAATCAAAAGCAAACTGATAAAGCACAGTTACTTACCTGTAACAGGTGATCTCTGGGAACAGCAGGAATAAGTCGTCACATATGGGTACGTCGGTACCGACGGAGCCTGCGCGGGAACGCTCCCCAGCATCCAATCAGAAAGTTTTTGGGAGCATCCCTCAGCGCCTGCGTGCTGCCTTCCCGCCTTTCCAACTGTCTCTCCTCAGTTGAGTTTTATAGCTGAGACAAAAAGAGAGAAAGAGGAAAGGAAGAGAGAGATAGAGAGATACAACTCCTAGGGGAGGTGGGTGGGTTGTGAAGACTTATTCCTGCTGTTCCCAGAGATCACCTGTTACAGGTAAGTAACTGTGCTATCTCCAGGAACAAGCAGGAATGAGTCTTCACATATGGGGACTCCCAAGCTAAGATGCCTGGAGCCCTAGCATGTTGGTGATTGAAACATGCTCCACCTCATATGCCCAGGCATCCCGAGGATGGAGGGTAGGAGTTGAAGAAGAGAGGAGCTGTAGGAGACAGCTGACCTAAGATAGGACTACAGACAAGGAGTTCCTGTATATATGATAAGCATCATGAAATATATTGAAATGAACAATCACCATATGGACCTCACCTACTGGATTGCAGGAAGTAGAGAGGCTGATGGAATCTACTGGGGATCCAGTAGAGGAATCTTCAAGATGACCTCACTGAAGTGAGTTGAAGGTCAAAATCTGGAACTGACAGGTGACCCCAGGATTCAACTGGGGAAGTACAAAAACGGTAGGTCTTTAGTAGAAAGCTTTATGGAAAAAGCTGAAAACTCTTTTGGCTACAGAGTTACTTATAGTTAGGAGCAAAAGAGGAAGACCTACTGAGTTGGACAAAACTGGCTTAGTCCTTGAGGGAAGAAGGGGTATGGAGAAAACCCCGTAATCCCAAGGAAGGACAGATGTCTGAGGAGTTGGAAACCTCAGATCTACTGAAGATCCCTCATGTCTCTCCTAACTGACGAGAGGTAGGAAGATAAAGGAATAGGGAGCTTCAGGGATACCTGAACCTAAGGTTATGGTAAAAGCTGTCAGTACCACAGCAGTGGTTGTGTGCATAAGAGCCGAAACATACTGTGAAATAGTATGAACATGTGAAAACCCACTGTCTGGAACAGATAGGATGGAAAAACACCTTTATGAGCACAGACAGTTAGAGAGATAAGTATGTGAATACATATCTACCTAAAGGAAGTATCTCGACAGATACACATATAGATAGATAGATAGAGAGATAGAGAGAGAGATAGATAGAGAGATAGATATAGATATATATAGATATGTTTATGGCGAGATCCAGGGGGTATAGCATATGCACACAGGGCTGACAGACATATATGCATCTAAAGAAAGCATATAGATATATGTACATATATGAATATATATATAGGTCTAAAGAGAAATGTCTGCAATTAAGCAGAAAGAGAGATGTCTACAGGAATCTTCACATGGAAGATGTGAAGAGGAATGATTCATCTCATAACAAGAAGGTGGAACCTACTTGAGAAGATATAGAGAATCTATTCCCTCTGGTTAAGATGGAGTAGGAATGCTACCCAGTAAAATAACCAGGATGGTTGCGAGAAAACAGAGGATAATATTAGTCTATAAACAGCAAGTCCTGAGTCCAGTAGAACTCTAACATGGTGAAGGGACAGAATACGCATAGGAAGAGACACCAGGGAGACCCACTTGAGGGACAAGGGGTGGGGTATCATGAGTTATTTAGTTAAATATGTGCTGTCCATGAAGGATTAGGATACCATGAGGACAAGCTGCAAGGAAAAAAAGCATATTTCCTGTAGGAATTTGGTAACTCTTTAGACTGTCACGTAGGAAAGGCTTATGTCCTTTATAAAAAGGAAATAGAAGGGTGTAAAGAACCCTCACAGTCATGGGAGGTGACTGAGGAAGCCTTTTTCAACCATATAGGATAGTCATTAGAGAAAAAACCCTCATGCTCTCTAGCAAGGGCCCATAGTGGAAAGCTTCTCTGTAGGATTGCAGAGAGCATTATGCAGGAGAGTTGGGAAATAAAACTGGCTGTTGGAGACAACCAGCTGCCAGCTCAACTATGCTGCCAACTCCAAGGATTTGGAGATGGCAGAAAAGAAGTTATAAGGATTATCCACGATAGATGAGCACTATCTTGGAAGCACTACTAAGGCTAGACAAAAAGTAGTGGAAGACAATACTGGAACTTATAGAAAAGTACCAGTAGTCCAAGCACTGAAGCTCCTGCATGGGCAGCTGCTGAATGGCACAGCAGAGAAATCTGTCTGTTTTTAACAGAGAGAACAGACAGAACAAGAGGAGAATATCCTGTCCCTGTCTGACGAGCTACCCAGATGAGGAAAGCACAGTTACTTACCTGTAACAGGTGATCTCTGGGAACAGCAGGAATTAGTCCTCACATATGGGTACGTCGGAACCGACGGAGCCTGCGCGGGAAAGCTCCCCAGCTTCCCAGAAAGGAAGCTTTTGGGGCCTCCCACAGCGCATGCGCGCTGCCTTCCCGCCTTCCTGACCAACTCTCTTCAGTTTGAGTTAAAGCTGAGACAATAGAGAGAGGAAAGGAAAGAGAGAGAGAGAGAGAGAAAGATACAACTCCTAGGGGAGGTGGGTGGGTTGTGAGGACTAATTCCTGCTGTTCCCAGAGATCACCTGTTACAGGTAAGTAACTGTGCTATCTCCAGGAACAAGCAGGAATGAGTCCTCACATATGGGGACTCCCCAGCTAAGATGCCTGGGAGATCCCCAAGGGTATGAGACCCTGAAAGGTTCCTCGTCTTCCTATGGATCTCAGGCATCCATTAAGGGACGGAGGGCAGGAGTTGTCTAAGAATGGAACAGGTGTCTGAGGACAGCCTGACCAAACAAGGCATCCCGGCGGGAGTCCTTGTCCAAGCAGTAATGGGCTGTGAAGGTATGAACCGAGGCCCAGGTGGCTGCTCGACAGATCTGGTCAATGGATACAGAATGAAGATGAGCCATAGATGTGGCCATGGTTCTCACATTGTGAGCTGTGACATGGCCTTCCAGAGAAAGGTTCTTACTCTGATAAGCAAAAGAAATACACTGAGCAATCCAATTGGACAGTGTTCTTTTCGAGACTGGAAGTCCTAAATGAGAAGGATCAAAAACAACAAAAAGTTGAGAAGACTTTCGATGTTGCTGTGTCCTGTGGAGGTAAAAGGCAAGAGCTCTTTTACAATCTAGAGTATGAAGGTTCCTCTCTGCAGTGGATGCATGAGGAGCTGGAAAAAATACAGGTAAATATACCTCTTGATTAAGATGAAAAGGTGAGACCACTTTAGGCATAAAGTGGGGATTTGTCCTAAGGACTACCTTATCATGATGGAACCTTGTATAAGGTGGATTAGCCACTAAAGCCTGCAGTTCACTGATGCGGCGAGCAGAAGTGATTGCAATAAGGAAAATGACTTTCCAGGAAAGGAATTTTAAGGAGGTAGTGGCTAAGGGTTCAAAGGGTGGCTTCATAAGCTGACCAAGAACTACGTTTAAGTCCCATGCCACCGGAGGAGGCCGAATGGGAGGTTTAGTTAAAGTTAGACCTCTCATGAATCTTGCAATAAGAGGATGAGAGGAAACAGATTGTCCATTGATAGGCGGAAGAGATGCTGCAATAGCACTCAAATGGACCCTTACAGAATTGGTTTTAAGTCCTGCATTGGAAAGATGCAGTAGATATTCGAGTAAAGAATTCAAAGGTAGTGCTAGAGGGTTAAGACCTTTGTCAGCACACCAAATTGAAAATCTTTTTCCATTTAAAAGCATAAGAACGCCTGGTGGAAGGTTTCCTCGATGCATGGAGGACATCCTTCACCTGTTGAGAAAGAGTCAAGTCTTGAAGGTCTAGGCCTTCAGTAACCAAGCTCTGAGGTGAAGGGACTTGGGGTTTGGGTGCCACAAAGTCCCCTCCTCTTGAGACAGAAGGTCTGGAGCAGCTCCCAGATCCAGGGAGGGTGTCTGGGAGAGATGCAGAAGTAGAGGGTACCACACTTGGCGTGGCCAGCGTGGAGCTATGAGGATCATAGATCCTTGATCCCTCTGAAGTTTGAATAGAGTCTTGGGAATCAAGGGAATGGGTGGAAAGGCATATAGGAAGGCCTGACCCCAATGAAGGAGGAAGGCATCCTTGGCCTGAGCTCCCTGACACGGAATCCTGGAACAGAACCGGGGAAGTTTGGCATTGTACGGACTTGCAAAGAGGTCTATGTCCGGGGTCCCCATTCCTGAAAGATTCTGAGTACCTGATCCATGTGCAGGGACCATTCGTGTGGAAGCAGAACTCGACTGAGTCTGTCTGCCCAAGAGTTTTGGATTCCTGGGAGGTACACTGCCAGGAGATGGATCCGATGCTCTCTGGCGAAGGCCCACAGTTTTAGAGCTTCGTTGCAAAGCGACAGAGAGCCAGTCCCTCCTTGTTCGTTTATGTAGAACATGGCTACTTGATTGTCGGTATGAACAAGGACTGTCATGTTGATGAGGAGGGTATGAAAGACCTTGAGAGCAAGGAAAATTGCTCGCAGCTCCAAAAGGTTGATATGAAGGGTGGTCTCCTGTGGAGACCAAATGCCCTGAGTGGAGAGGTCTTGGAGATGAGCTCCCCAAACGGTTTGGGAGGCATCTGTAGTGAGAGTTGCTTGGGGTAACAAAGGTTGGAAGGGGGCCCCCAACAACAGATTTTGAGTGGATATCCACCATTGGAGAGACCAAAAAAGACGTTTTGAGGTTGCTATTTGGTCTGAGAGAGCTCCTGATGCTTGGGTCCACTGGGTGGACAAGGTCCATTGAGCTGCTCTCATATGTAGGCGAGCATAGGGCACCACATGAACTGTGGATGCCATGTGGCCTAGCAGTTGTAGCATCTCTCTGGCAGTCAAGTGGCTTCTGGACTGAATTTGAGAGGCCAAGTGCACTAGACGGTGGCAACGGGTTTGAGGAAGATAGGCCCTTGCAGTGAAAGTATCTAGCCAGGCCCCTATAAATTCTAGGGATTGAGTAGGGGTGAGTTGAGACTTTGGCAGATTGATGACAAGTCCCAGATACTGCAGTATGCGTCTGGTGTGTCCAGGGAAGTCTGAGCCTCGGACTGAGATGGAGCTCGGATGAGCCAGTCGTCCAGGTACGGGAAGACAAAGATCCCCAGAGTGCGTAGAAATGCAGCTACTATTGCCATGCATTTGGTAAACACCCTTGGAGCAGAGGCTAGACCGAAGGGGAGTACTCTGTATTGGAAATGTTTTCCCTGGAACAGAAACCGTAGGAATTTTCTGTGGGATGGATGGATGAGTATATGTGTGTACGCATCCTTGAGATCTAGAGAACAAAGCCAATCCTGACTCTGTAGGTATGGAAGGAGAGTACCTAGAGAAAGCATTTTGAATTTCTCTTTGTATAGGAATTTGTTCAATTCTCTGAGATCCAGAATGGGTCTGTACCCCCCTGTTTTCTTGGGAATGAGAAAATAAGGGGAGTAGAAACCTAACCCTTGTTGAGGAAGAGGAACCTCTTCTATTGCCTTTTGGGCGAGAAGAGTGGCCACCTCTTGGCCCAACAGGTACAGGAGAGATGGGGGAGAATTGAATTGTCTCACCATGGTATTGGGAGGAAGGCTGGAGAAATGTAGTTTGTAGCCCTCTCTGATAATAGAGAGGGTCCACGGTTCTGATGTGATTTGTTCCCATCTGGGAGCAAAATGAGCCAACCTTCCTGGAATGGTGAGAGGTTCTGGCTGTTGCAGAGCCAGAAAGGTTAAGTTCTCTAGAATCAAGTCAAAAACCCTGAGGAGGTTGGGACTGCTGGATTGTAGCAGCCCCTGTAGCCTTTTTGTTCTGGCCTGTTTAGTTTGCTGACGCTTAGGAGCAAAGCGAACTTGGGAAGATTGCTGGCCAGTATTTGTGGAAAATCTGGTCTTTTTATAGAAAGTTTTCTTAAAAGGTTTTTTCTTGGCAGGGGTAGAGGTAGACTTTCTAAGTCTATCTAAAGCAGCATTCTCTGCATCCATTTGAGTGGCTTTGATTTGCCACTCTTTGCCAAACAGATTTTCACCTGTACAGGGTAGATTGCCCAAGCCTTCTTGTACCCAGGGTTCCAAATCAGAGGCCTGGAGCCAAGCCAGTCTGCGAGCAGCTATGGCTATGCCAGAGGCTCTGCTTGCCCCCTCAAAAGAGTCAAAGGCTGCTCTGTTGGAGAACTTTGAAACATCTTGAGTGTGCTTTAGCAAAAGAAGGAATTCCTCTTGTTTATCCTCTGGGATAAAGGGGAGAAACTGATGTATCTTTAATGCAATCTCTTTCAAAAACATGCCCATATAGAGGCTGTATGAATTGATTCTGGCAATAAGCATGCTAGCTTGGAAGAGTTTTCTCCCAAAAGCATCCAGAGTCCTACATTCTCTTCCTGGAGGGGTAGAAGAGTGTCTTTTGGTACTCTTTATCTTTTTCATAGCAGACTTCACCACAATAGAGTGGTGAGGAAGCTGAGTTTTTTGAAAACCAGGAGAAGGGGGAACCCGATACATGGTGTCCAAACGTCGAGAATGTGGAGATAGGGTGAGAGGAGCCTCCCACAAATCCATCATGTGTTCTTGAAGAATTTCATGTATGGGTAAGGTGGCCGCCTCTTTGGGAACCTTAGAGTATCCTAAAATATCTAATTTTTTTGCTCTAGGTTCCTTTTCAGAGGATACAGATATGGAGAGTCCTTTAGCTACTTCAATAATGAAGTCTTGAAAGGACAAATCCTCTGGAGGAGACATTCTCCGTTTTGGAGAAGAGGGCTCCTCAGGAAGAGTAAAAGAGACGTCAGCAGAATCATCTGATGTGTCAGAATCTTCAGAGGATTCAAAGTATCGTCTATTTGCTTCCAGAGATCGATACGCGTACCGATCGGTACCGACATCGGGCGTACCGGGTATCGGAGCAGTATCGAAGAAAGCTCTGGAACCGGCATGCTACTGGAAATAGATGCTCTGGGTACCGGTATCGGTTGCGGTAGCGGAATCGGAGTCGGAACCGATTGTCGCGGTACCGATGGCGGTGCAGCATTAATGAAAGTCAGTAAGGCCTGCTGCATGGATTGTACCGTAGTACCCATAGCCGCCACAACTGCCTGGAAGTCGGTACCGGTGTTAGCCGGTACCCAAGAGCAGTCTAACAGGAGATCGGTCGAGGCCGTGCCATCGATGTCTACATGTAACCCCATAGGAGGAGCTTTGGAAGCCGGAGCTTCCCGCCGGGGTTGTTTGGCTGGGGCAGAGTCCTCAGGGTCAATTGCAAGGGCCTCTCGCTGCTTAGAGGGAGATTTGCCTTTTGAGGACTTGCCCGAAGAATGTTTGGTTACCTGAGATCCATCAGGAGAAGAAGACCTGGAGGATGTTGATGCTGGAGTATCGGTAGAAAACAGCATATGAAATTTAGCTGCTCTGTTCTGTAAGCCCCTTTTGGACATCAGAGAGCAGGATGGACAATCCGGAATGGAATGGTCAGGCCCCAGACATTTAAGACACCACTCATGGGTGTCTGTAACTGAAATAGTACCGGTACACTTAGTGCATTTTTTAAAACCAGAAGCTGGTTTTTCCATGAGGGAGACCTGAGAAGGCCTAGAGGCCTCACAGAAAAAATACACGGAGTGTAGAAAAAGTAAGTATAGATCTATGTATTTTTTAATTAAACGAAATATGGACCTGCGGTACCGGTCTGGAATCGGGGAAGGCAGACAAGCGGTCAAAGAAACAAATTAAAATAACAATTTCTTCAGCGGTGACAGGAACACGACCTGCTGGCTCTGCGGAAAAAGAAGAACTGAAGAGAGTTGGTCGGGAAGGCAGCGCGCATGCGCTGTGGGAGGCCCCAAAAGCTTCCTTTCTGGGAAGCTGGGGAGCTTTCCCGCGCAGGCTCCGTCGGTTCCGACGTACCCATATGTGAGGACTCATTCCTGCTTGTTCCTGGAGATAAAGGGGTTTACTCAAGAGAAAAAACTCTACACTGGAATGGAAAGGAAGACTGGAAAAGGCTAAGAAAGCCTTCCATTGGTATGGTACCACTCTGACAGGGGAACCCTGGAAAAGAAGGTAAAGAAAAAATAGGAGCTGAGGGGAGACTTGCCATATGGTAAGTCTGTAGAAGGAAAATTCATGGTGGTACAGAAAAACTATCATGAGATAGTTGGCAAACCTCTCTTCATTGTAGGAAGAGGAGGAAAACCCTGTGACCCATAGACATGAATATCCTGACAGCTCAGCATACCTAAGAGCAAGTGGATGTCCTGGAAACAGGAATCCAAGTGTAGAGGTTTAAATGAAAAAACAGTGAAAAAACTTCTAATGAGAAGAAGTGAACTGTAGGTTATAACATATTAATTGGAACCCTATTGAGGGTTAATTTTCCTGGCTTGAGTTTGGATTCTTCAGACCAGAGCGAGGTTTCCCTTGTTTGGGAACATCGGCATGATGGGCAGGAGAAGAATAAAACCACCTTCCTTTAGGAAAAGGAGGTTTGGTAGGGCATTTCTTACCTGTTGGGGAAGGAGAAGGTTTAGGATGGCCCTCAGAAACAGGGAAGTCAGTGGAGCAATGAGCAACTTGACGCAAAGACTCCTTATTGAAGAGATTTTCTCCAGTACAAGGAGTGTTACCCAGTCTTTGTTGTGCCCATCTGCTCAAGTCTGAAGCTTGGAGCCCGGCTCTACGTCGTGCTCCTATGGCTATAGCAGAGGTTCTGCTAACAGACTCAAAGGAGTCTAGGGAAGCACGAGAAAGAAACCTAGAGATATTCTGGCTATGACTAAGAAGCAAGGAATAGTCTGCAGCCTTGGGCTCTGAAAGAAAAGGAGTCAAAAGAGATAATTTCTTTGTGACCTCCTGAAGGGATAGACTCATATAAAAAATATATGAGAGAATCCTTGTTGCCAGCATAGATGTTTGGAAGGTTTGACGTCCAAAGGCATCCAGTGTTCTAGATGCACGACCTGGCGGGAAAGAAGAATGCTTCTTCTTGCTTTTTACCTTCCTCATTGCTGATTCCACTACAGTGGAATGATGGGGAAGTTGAGTCTTTTGAAACCCTGGAGAGGGGGGCACCTGATACAGAAGAGCAGTTGCTGTAGAAGGTGAGGAAGCCCTTAAAGGTGTTTACAGGATCTTCTTCTGAAAATATGGGAAAGAATGATGTAAAGGAAGCATTATATTTTCCTGTTCCCCAGAAGAGCCTTGTGTGGGATCATAGACAGGGACAGGAATAGCCAGGAATGATGCCATGTCAAGGAGAAATTTCTGAAAAGAAGGATCTCCAATGGGAACAAGCCCTGGACAGGCTAAACTCGAAGAACTAGCCTGGGCACTGGAGGATGTACTTGTCCGGTGCAAAACAGGATCTCTAATGGATGGATACTGGGACTGGCGGTTATGACCTGAGACAGTCAGTACTGTATCGTCCATGCTAGGTATCGACTCCAAACTAGGTATAGAAAGGAGCGATCCTGGTGAAAAAAAGCATGGATGGAGCTGGTCCCGATGTTACTGCAGGTACCAGCATCGACACCGATACCGGTGGCTGAGCCGGAATCGAAGGCGATACCGACATCGAAACAGTCATTGGAGGCTGCTCAAACGGTACCGAGGTAACTCGAAAGTCTCGGTGATTATCCTCGGTACCGCGCATCCGGAAATCGGTGAATGTCGGTTCCAAGACACTTCGGTACCGAGTCTTCCAGACTAGATATCAATTCTAGACTCGGCATCAAAGGAAGCAAATCTATCGATGCATGTCTAGAGGGTACTGATGTCAGGGGTCGTATCGACGGAGCTGCCGATACTGGAAAGTCAATCTGGGTATCGATCGGTCCCGAAGGCACCGAGTACGCCAGATGACGATCCCTGGTGAGGAGTGGATCGCTCAACACCAGTGCCGATGCCGGGGTATTGGTACCGCTCGAAGCGGATGCCACCCCCGAGCATGGCTCAGGTATGTCCTGTGAGGGGTGAGCCCCAGGAACAACCTGAAACCCCTGAAAGGCTTTGGAGACCGAAGACTCCCGCCGGGGTTTTGAAGCCAATGAGGTCTTGAGGGCAAGGCCAGAGCCGTCATCATGCTTGGCATGAGACCTACCACCCAAGGATTGGCTAGTCTTAACAGACTGTTTGTGGGTTACCTGATCCTGTAGAGAAGAAATGGTCGGTGCCCTTACACTGGAGGGGAAAAATGTATCGAGGGAAACTCGAAATGGAGAATCTCTTCTCATAAAATTGTAGCCTGATGGCTCTGGAGGAAAAGGGTCAGGACCCAAACAGGTTAGACACCAGTTACTGGAGTCTAAAAAGAAAACTGTATTTCCACAGTTAAGGCACTTCTTAGGAGAAGAAGGCTCCATAATGGAGAGGCCTTACAGGCCCAAAAATTCAAGACAGAAACAGAGGGAAAAAAACTCCCTGAGTTTTAGGAAAAAGAAAAGAAAAAACCACCGGCGGTACCAGTGGAGTCGGGGAAACAGCCGCGACCACAAGAAAACAAAAAGTAAAAGAATAAAAGAAAAAATTTTCTGTGGTGACAGGAAGACGTCCTGCCGGCTCCGCGGAAAAACGAAAACTGAGGAGAGACAGTTGGAAAGGCAGCACGCAGGCGCTGAGGGATGCTCCCAAAAGCTTTCTGATTGGACGCTGGGGAGCGTTCCCGCGCAGGCTCCGTCGGTACCGACGTACCCATATGTGAAGACTCATTCCTGCTTGTTCCTGGAGATACAGTTTTCCGGATATGGTGACTTTGGCGTTTCAGAATGCTCAGTTTGCAGATTTAGCGAAACTGATCGATATTGGTGGAACATTTTTGGCTTCTAGTGCAGATTATGAGCGTGGTTTCAGCTTGATGAACAGTTTAAAAACCAAAATAAGGAATCGCTTACATTTAGAACATTTGGAAATGCTGATGCGTGTTAAGAGTCATCTTCAAGATGGCGGATCAGTAGACCTTGATAAAATTTATTCAGACTGGGTACATTTGAAAGATCGAAGAGAGAAATTTTGAGAACATAGTAAGTGACGGCAGATAAAGACCAGCATGGTCCATCTAGTCTGCCCAGCAAGATGGCAAGAGTAGGTGCACCTGTTGCTCTGTGCAGGCCACCTCTCCCCATGTCTTTGTTTAGGGGTGAACCCACCACTCCATGTAGGACACCAAACTCTTCTTCCATACATAAATTATTTACATGGAATAACAATGGCTTTCAATAAAAATTAACTGAAATAATACCACATTTGTGATTGTAATTACTAGAAATTTTCCGCTTCATTTAGTAATCGTCTATTTTCATTTAATTTGATTAACATCAATGTGGTGTACATACTGTATTCTAATGTGTAGTCAAATTTTAAAGTATATAACTCCAAGTGTCGTTATGTAGCGCACAAAAAATTTAACCTTCCTTCAAAAGCCGCACAGCTGATATTTTATGCGCACACAGCCTACAGAAAATTAGAGGGAACATTGCTTAGGGAACTCAGAAGCTGAGCAAATGCAACTTCCAGAGGCAGCGAAGTTGGAGTCAGGAGTGGCGTATCTGGCGGATGCCTTCTATGACCTTATTAGATGCTTGTCCAAGAGTATGGCCTTGGTGGTGCTTGTGAGGAGGTATTTGTGGCTCCGTAATTGGTCAGCACATATGTCCTCCAAGTATAGGCTAAGCAAACTCCCATTCCGGGGTAAGTTCCTTTTTGGAGAGGACCTAGAGAAGCTGGTAAAGGACCTGAGAAAAACTAAAGGAGGACGATTACCGGAGGGCAAGCAGAAATTGGGGCAGTCGACGACCCCAGGATGAAGTCAACCGAGAGAATTTCGGAGGTTTCGGTTGCTGAGGTTCGCATCTTATCAGAGGAGAGCGTGAAGGTGTCAGAACGAATCATTGCGTTCCTCCAGAGCCTAGGATGGGTGGTCAATTTCGCCAAGACTCAGATCACGCTGTTGCAGGACCTGGAATATCTAGGTGGTCAGTTTCAGAGAGACATGGGGGCGAGTGTCACTACCAATAGCGAGAGCACACAAGCTGCAGGGATAGATCCAGCAGTTTCTGCAGATGCAAAAGCCAACAGCATGGCATTACTTACAAGTGTTGGGCTCCATGAAGGCATCGATTGAGATGGTCCCTTGGGCACAGGCGCACATGCAACTGTTAGAGAGCTCTCCTGTGCAAGTGGTCAGCACAGGTTCACCCACTTTCGCGGTGCCTGCCTTGCACGGTAGAAGCACGAAACGCACTCCAGTGGAATCTTCGGACCGACACGTTCTTGAAGGACATGACCCTGGAGATACCTCACTGGATGCAGCTCATGACGGATGCCAGCCTAGTCGGCTGGGAAGTACATTGCGAAGCTCAGTTATACATGGGCTGTAGGCGGAGCAGGAAGCACAGTGGCTCATAAACCATCTGAAGTTGAGAGCAGTTTTCCTGGCCCTGCAATGCTTTCAGGACCCGGTGCAAGGAAAAGCTATGAGGGTATTTTCTGACAACGCTGCAACTGTGGCACACATCAACTGGCAGGGCAGTATGGGCAGTGCACAACTTGAAGAGGAGGCCAATCCATTCATAGAATGAGCAAAGAACAATCTGTTGGCTCTGTTGGCAGCACACATGACTGGGTGAGAGAACAGAGGCAGACTATCTCAGCAGAGCGAGAATCGACCCGACGGAGTGGACGCTCAGTCAGAGTGTCTTTGGACAATTAGTGCGCCAGTGGGGATAGCTGATCATGGATTTGATGGCAACCTGCGAGTCAGCCAAAGCAACATGGTTTTACAGCAGGAGGAGAGAGCACATGTCGGAGGGGCTTGACATGCTAGTTCGATCGTGGTCCATAGAAGGACTTTTGTATGTCTTTCCTCCCTGGCCTCTCATCGGCTGGGTAGTGCAACAGACAGAGGTGCATCAGTGGCTGGTGCTCCTGATCATCCCTGACTGGCCGAGACGGCCATGGTACACGGATCTGGTACATTTGACACGTGCCCAGGCAGCGTCGTGGGCAGAGTTTAGCCTGGTGCCATAGATAAGAGATAGACATAGAGACAGAGAGAGAGAGAGACTACCTAGTGCTCTTTGTCTTCCTTTGTGAAACATGAACAATTGTATGTGCAGGTTTCAGAGGCGGCTCGTTTTGGCTCAGCGGTGCTGCAGGCCAAGTTAGCGGGTCCCTCCCATGGATAGTACTGCTATGGTGCATTCCAAAGGTGTTGAGACTGGATTGTGGGAATGAAATGGAAGAAGAGATTAGACCTTACCTGCTAACTGATGTTCCTTGAGTTACTCCAGTCCAGTCCTGAATCCTCCCTGTTAGCGGATATCAGATAACTTTGGCTATGTGTTAGCACATGGCTCCCCGGTTGCAAGAAATCTATCTAGTTCAAATTACGGATGACCAGGGAAATAAGGCACTCAAGGTCCTAACAAGAAAAAAAAGGAACACAAGGACAAAAGGGGAGTAAATGATGAAACAAGGCAGAGAATTTAGTGTCCGCTGGAGCAGTGACAAGGAGGTCGTGAACTGGCCTCCTGAGAATCACTGGCGCCCGTGACAGGTGAGCATGGTTGACTCACCTTCCCTGGTGGGGAGGGGGTTTTTGGTTCAGCAAGTTAATTAAGTTTATAAACCATTTGCTTCTAATGGTCGTTTCCGTGAGTCTGCTTTGTTAATAGGATACTGGAGGCCGGGGGAGGAGCCAGCTGTCTATCTAGAGGGAGGTCACGAAAATCATGACATGCTCAGTCTCCAAGCTGCTGATGGGGCATGAATACCCAAAGGTGCCGTGACGACTGGAGCAACTCAAAGAACAATTAGCAGGTAAGCTCTAATTTCTTCTTTACTTTTAAAACCAGAAGAGAGCTTTTAATTTAAATTTAAAACTGAGTCAGAGCCTAGTATCAGCAGAGAGCTTTTAATTTAAATCAAGTCATAGCTTAGAATAGAAGGAAGAATAGGATAAAATATTCTTTGAGCTGAAATAAATCAATTGTTTCTAGATACCTTTACAAAGAGGTCTTCCACTTAGGAGGCAGGAGATCTGGGAATTTGTTTTAAATAGGTGTTAAAGCCAAATGAAAGGTCAAAGAGGCAATTTGAAAGGCTCCCTCTATCAAATCAAGGGCTGTGTGAATCACCCAGCAAACTGTTAACAGATTACCTTAGAAACACTTTACTGTTAGTTCCCTCCCACCCACCCCAGTCATAATCTTAGCGTTATAAGTTCTTAAACCTATTAAAGGTGGAAGGGTGGTCAAAGTCACTTTCAGGTTCAGCTGGTTAGCACCACCAGGAATAGATTAAGGCTCGAAGTTAATTAATCTTGAGGTGAACAAAGTCCCTTAAAAGTAATTGGTATAGCTGTATCAGTACAAGTATCCCTAACAACTTTAAGTAAGCAAAACATTAAAACTAAGATGCAGACAGCAGTCCAGCAGCGAGATGGGGGCTATCCAATCTTCTGCAATGAGTTTCACATGCACGATTTTCTCCCAGTTGGCGAGTTGTCTTACGTGTGCACTAGGTGCAAGCAGCTCTTTGCCCTCAAGGAACGAGTCCAATCTCTGGAGGCTAGAGTAGCAGACTTGCAGGACATAAGGAAGACAGAGGTACACAGACAAGTTCTACAGGGATGTAGTACTGAAGTCCCACCTCCAAACTGGCAGCCTCTCAGTTGCCATGGAGGAGAGAGGTCACATGAAAGGAAAGCATCACCTTGATGTGGCAGGAAGTGATCTTGTAGCTAGGACCTGTCCACCAGGAGATGTAAAATCCTCTCATACCGAGGTGGTTTCTCCAAGGCCATGTGTCCATGAGGGAAGGGTTAGGACATCTGTTACAGTTGTCGATTCAATCACTAGGCATGTAGATAGCTGGCTGACTGGTGGATATGAGGACCACCTGGTAACATGACTGCCTGGTGCAAAGGTAGTGGACCTACATGCCACATAGACAAGGTTTTAGATAGCGCTTGGGGGGGAATCTGCTGTCTTGGTACATGTTGGTCCCAATGACATAGGAAAATGTGGCAGGGAGGTTCTGGAAGCCAATTTAGGCTTTTAGGTAGGAAGTTGAAATCCAAAACCTCCAGGGTAGGATTCTCTGAAATGCTAAATATTCCACGCGCAGGACCCAAAAGGTAGGCAGAGCTCCACAGTCTCAATGCTTAGATGAGACGATGGTGCAAAGAAGAGGGGTTTGGATTTGTTAAGAACTGGGCAACATTCTGGGGAAGGGACGGATTCTTCTTAAGGGATGGGGGCTCCACCTTAACCGGGATGGAACCAGGCTGCTGGCATTAACCTTTAAAAAGGAGACAGAGCAGCTTTTAAAAGAGATAGTAGGGGAAAGCATGGTTCGGAAGGAAATATCATTGAAGGATACTATCAAAACAAGGAAGTTTGAATCTCTCTGTTGGGATGCCCTAACAAAGATAAAAGTAACCAGATGTCCTCCAGTACAGAGCCAGAAGATTACAAATTACACATATCAACTAATAACCAGATTAATATGAATAAAATACAACCTCTAAAATGCCTGTATGCAAATGCTGGAAGTCTAAAAAATAAGATGAGAGAGCTAGAATATATAGCACAAAATGAAAGATTAGATATGATTGGTATCTCAGAGACCTAGTAGTAGGAGAACAACCAATGGGACACTGTGATACCTTGCACTCTATGTTAGAGAGGGCATTGAGTCACATAGGATTAAAGTTCTGCAGGAAACAAAACACACTGTAGAATCTCTATGGATAGAAGTTCCCTGTAAAAAGCGGAAGACCTTGGCAGTAGGAGTGTACTACCGACCGCCTGGCTGGAATTAACAGATGGATGATGAAATGCTAAAAGAAATCAGGGAAGCTAACGAAAGTTACAACACAGTAATAATGGGTGATTTCAATTACCCTGGTATAAACTGGGTCAATGTCACAGCAAGACATGCTAGAGAGAAAAAGTTTCTAGATGAAATAAATGACTGCTTCTTGGAGCAGCTGGTTCATGAACCGACAATAGGGGAGGCTATTCTGGACCTAGTCCTTCGTGGAACACAGGACCTGGTGCAAGTGATAAGGGTACTGGGGCCACTTGACAATAGCGATCATAGTATGATCACATTTGATTTAATAAATGGAAGAAAGACGAAATGAAAATCCACGATACTACCTTTTAACTTTCAAAAGTTAGTGGTTGGGACAAGTACCTTGGACCAGAGGGCCGGGGCTTCAATTCCCACTCAGGGGCCGCAACCTCGAGCTGGAGGGAGGTGTGATCTTGGGAAAGTCACTTAACCTTCAGTTGCCTCATGCTTGCATAGACTGTCAGCCCTTTGGGGACGAGGGACTATATGCAGTACCTGATTGTAAACTGCCTAGAATGCGTTATTGCAGATGGGTGGTATACAAATGCTACAAATAAATAAATAAAAGGGAGAGAATATGATAAAATGAGGAAAATTGCTAAGAAAAAATTAAAAGCTGCAGCTGCAAAGATTAAAGATTTACATCAAGCATGGGTGTTGTTTAAAAGTACTATATCTTGGAAGCCCAGACCAGATGTATTTCACGCTTTAAGAAAAGTGGAAGGAAGGCCAAAAAACTGCCAGCATGGTTTAAACACGAGGTTAGAGACTCTGTTGCCAAAACATTATCCTTCAGGAAATGGAAAAAGGAGCCTAATGATGAACACCAGAAACAACATAAGCATTGGCAAGTTAGATGCAAGGCATTGATAAGGCAGACAAAGAAAGAATTTGAAAAGAAGCTTGCTGTGGACGCAAAATCGCATAATAAAAACTTTTTCAAGTACATTCATAGCAAAAAAACTGAGAGAATCAGTTGGACCATTCGGTGATAGAGAAGTAAAAGGGGTGCTAAGGGAGGACAAGACCACTACGGAGAGACTGAAAGAATTCTTTGCTTCGGTTTTTACAAAAAATGTAGGGAAGTTACCTGTGCCTGAAATGGTATATAAAGGTGATGTAGTGAAGAATTGAAATACATTCTCCTGGTTTATCAATATTTCTTTCAACTGTTTAATAAACTGAAGAGTAGCAAATCACCTGGACCGGATGATATATATCCCAGGGTGTTGAAAGAAATGAAAGATGAGATTGCAGACCTACTATTAGTAATCTGTGAACTATTATTAAAATCATCTGTAGTACCTGAGGATTGGACAGTGGCCAATGTAGCTCCAATTTTTAAAAAGGGTTCCACGGGTGATCTGGGAAACTACAGGCCTGTGAGCCCGATGTTAGTACCGGGTAAAATGGTAGAAACCATTATAAAGACTAAAACTACTGAACATGTAGATAGCCATTGTTTAATGGGAGAAAGCCAACATGCATTTAGCCATGTTATATTTTTTTGAAGATATGAATAAATAAGTAGACAAAGAGGAGCCGGTTGATGTGGAGTCCCATTCTGGGAGGGGGACATCCAGGCCGTCTGGACGTCCCTGCAGAAGATGGGGCTGTTAGGACCAGATTCTGGTCCGCAGGAACAAAATGCTCCCGCAGGAGACAGAATCGGGCCAGAGGATGTCCTGGTGTGCCCCCTCTGCCTGCAGGGACGTCCTCTACGCTGGTGCCCTTCCGTCCAGTGTGCAGTGGCAGCCAAGAAAGCAAATAGAATGCTAGGAATCATAAAAAAAAGGAATGGAGAATAAACAAAGGATATTATAATGCAACCGCACCTTGAATATTGTGTGCAATTCTGGTAGCCATATCTTAAAAAGGATATAGCTGAATTAGAAAAGGTACAAAGAAGTGTGACAAAAATGGTAAAGGGAATGGAAGGGATACACCTATGTGGAGAGGCTTAAAAGGTTGGGGCTCTTCAACTTGGAAAAGAGAAGGCTGAGGGGAGATATGATAGAGATCTATAAATTAATGAAAGGAGTGGAACAAGTAAACGTATATCGGTTGTCTACACCATCAAAAAGTAGAAAAACTGAGGACACACAATGAAACTACAAAACAACCCATTTAAGACTAATAACAGAAAATATTTTTTTACTCAATGCATAATCAAACTCTGGAATTTATTACCGGAGAATGTAGTAAAAGCTGTTAGTTCCTGGAGGAAAGGTCCATAAACCATTATTAAAAGGACCTGGGAAATCCACTGCTTGCCTCGGGACAAGCATTGTGGAATCTGTATGCCTCTTGGGAATTTGCGAAGTACTTGTGGCTGGATTGGTCATTGTCTGAAACAGGATGCTGGGCTTGATTGACCTTGGTTTGACCCAGTCAGGCATTTCTTATGTTCTTATGTTGAAAGGCAAGGCCTTACCCAGTTCCATACAAACTCATGAAAGGATATATCCTCCGGGGGTGGGGAGGGGGAACTTTTGTCTTCATATGGGGGTGAGGGATTGGAGGGGTAGTACCGGTGACAAATGGTCTCCGAAGATTCCTCCTTGGTTTCCCAGTCGGAGTCACAGTCCAAAAAGGAACTCTAAGTACCATCGGGAGTCGTTCTGGTGCCAACGGTGCTTGGGCGGCAGTGGAGTCATTTCCTTGGCTCATGGCGGTCCGATTCAGAGGCACTCAGGGGGAATCCCGATGCACTGTGAAGGACCTAAAATGGCCACTGGAACCACTGTCAGCTCTAGGGAGAGCATGGACCTCCAGGACGGGCTGCACCACAGAGGAACCCGAGATGACCAGGTCTCGGGCAACCTGCTGGGCCAGGAATTGAGCTAGGTTACACTAGAGGGCCTGCGTCCACTCTGTGAGGAGGGAGTCTGATGCCATCGGAGTTGGTGCCTCAGGCTTTGGCGCTAAGTCTAGTTCCCTTGCCGGGGATTCTTCTATGGTTACAGCCTCAGGAGTTCCACGCTGGCCCTCCGTGACCTCGGGAGACGCTCTTTCCGCCAGTGCATCGCCCTTCAACGGGACTAGACTCCGGTCCTTCTGGGGGCATACCTTGTATTAGGAGAGCCACCGGTCCGATGCTCCGAGAGGGCCCAGCCTCCGCACGAAGCCGAAGCTTCATTGGAGTCTTTGAGGGCGTCAATGCCGATGCTAATGTGGATAACTCCTTAGAATGGAACAGCACTTCCCACTGCTTTTCCCTATTCCGCAGCTCTTTTGGCGTCATCTGAAGGAGAGAGTGCAGGTCAAAGACTTGTGGTGTGGCCTGAGGCACCAGTTGCAGCGGTACATGATGGAAATGGTCTGGCCACATTGGGTGCACTTCTTGAAGCCATTGGCCAGTTTGGATATGGTTGGGAAAACGGTTTCCGCCACGTCAAAGGACTCCAATGTCCTAGTTGACCAGGGAGGCATGAGAGAAAAATCCTGCATGCAAAAGAAAAAAGAATCCAAGAAAAACGCGGCGCCGAGGCACCGATGTTCCCAGAGACGGGCAGGAAGAATGTGATGAAGCAAGCGACCAAAAAATAGCCAAAGCAAGAGAAAAAAAAAAAAAAGATACCAACGATTTTTTGGGACTCAGACAGCATCTGAAGGGCTCTGTGAAAAAAAAAAAAGAAAGACTGAGGTAAAATGGCCTCTTTGGGCGAGATGACAGGCACGCATGTATGCTAGACCTCTCAAACGTTTTCTTTGGAAGCTGGAGATAGTTCCCGCATGGGCTCCATCAGTGACATCACCCATATACGAGGACCGACTTCCTGCTTGGTCCCAGAGAAGTCCATGCACTTTTTGTATCTGTACTGCGTAGCACTGTGAATTTCAAAGGAAATTTCACGGGGAGTTTCTTTTGGAAAATAAGCTTGCAGGCAAGTACAAAGTCACCCCAGACCTACAAACTGCATAAAGAGACAAACTGTCCCAAAATTTGAGATGTTAAAAATAATACTTGGTTTTCTTGAGATTGTATTACAAATGTAAAGTTTATAGGTACTTTACACTCAGATGATAAACGAAGGTACTTTTCTTACTTAAAAAAATGTGTACAGCTGAGGGCCAGTGGTAGATCCCACCTTCTACTCCAGTAGCAATGGGGAAAAAGGGAAAAAAAAGTTCAAAAAGTTCCAGACCAGCAATCTGTAAAAAGAAATCATCACTGCAAAGATGAAATTAGACTTACCTGCTAATTGTTGTTCCTTAAGGAACTCTAGTCCAGTCCCGGAACCATAGAGTTTAGAATCTCCTCCAGCAGCTTTGGAGACTGAAATACATCATCGCTTTGCTGGCACCAGTATAAGTAGGCAAGGACCGCCCCCTCCATCCAGTACCTATTGACAAAGCAAACTGAGCAGAGCAACAAATAAATAGAGCAAATAGGAATACAAACAGCAACGCAGCCAAACCCCCTTTGGGAGGAACAGCCTTCATCAAATTGGCATACTAAAAAATGTTTTTTTAAATAAACCTTATTAAACAGTGCTACGAAAAGGATCCCCACCATGGCTCCACCTGACGCCTGCGGAGACCCCCTATAGACCAAACCTGTACCGCCTACCATGCACTTCAGGCTGACAAACCCCAATACTCAGGGTGGGCTCCGGGACTGGACTAGAGTTCCTTAAGGAACAACTAGCAGGTAAGTCTAATTTCATCTTCCTTTGCGTCCCTCTAGTCCAGTCCCGGAACCATAGAGGATGTAACAGAGCAGTGAATATTAACGGGAGGGACCTGCAAGTCCAGCCTGAAGCACCGCCGAACTGAAACGCACATCCCCCACCGCCTGCACATCTAGCCTATAGTGCTTTACAAAGGAATGCAATGACGACCACGTCGCCGACCGGAACCAAACTGAACTCCGCCCAAGACGCCGCTTGCGCCCTAGTCGAGTGAGCACGTAGTCCCTCCGGAACTACCTTCCCTTTCAAAAGATATGCTGAAGCGATGGTTTCCTTCACCCAACGGGAAATAGAGGACTTCGCCTCCCCCTTCTGCGGGCCCGCGAAAGTCACAAACAACCTATCCGACTTGCGGAATGGAGCCGTCCTTCTGAGATACCTCTTAAGTACCCGCCGAACATCCAACCAATGTAATTTGCCCTCAGACTGCTCCTTTTGCTGGTCCGAAAACACCGGAAGCGATACCACCTGATTAACATGAAACGCGGAGACCACCTTTGGTAGAAACCCCGGAACCGTACGGAGAACCACCTTATGATCGAAAAAAAGACAAATACGGCTCCTGACAGGATAGCGCTTGCAGCTCAGAAATCCTCTTCGCGGAGCAAACAGCCACTAGGAAGACCGTCTTCAACGTCAGATCTTTTAGCGAGGCCTTGGACAATGGCTCAAATGGCGCCCCGAGCAAAGCCGCCAACACCAAGTTCAAATCCCACGCCGGCACAAAGCAGCGCTTCGGCGGTCGCAAGAGCAACACAACCCGCAAAAAAACGTTTCAGATCGGCGTGAGTCCCTAACTGCTGCCCTTGTACCTTCCCTCGGTAACAGGAGAGGGCCGCCAACTTCACTCGCAAAGAACTCGCTGCGAGACCCTTTGTCCACACCATCTTGCAGAAAGGAAAGGATTTGCAAAACCGAGGCTCCCAAGGGCTGCAGACTACACTCTGCATACCAGGCCTCAAAAATGCGCCAAATCCGAATGTACGCCAACGAAGTCGATCTTCTACGCGCCTTTAGCAATGTAGAAATGACCACTGCGGAATAACCTCTAACCGTCAGCCTAGTCCTTTCAATAGCCATGCCATAAGCGAGAATCGATTCACCTGGGGCATTCGCAACAAATCCACTCGCTGCGGCAGCCTCCACGGCCTGTCCGCCAGCAGCCGCACCAAATCTGCATACCAAGGTCTTCTGGGCCAGTCGGGCGCTACCAGTAGCACCAAACCGCAATGACACTCAATCCGCTGTACTACCCGGCCTATGAGCGCGCAAGGCGGGAACACATAGAGAAGACCCCTTTCCGGCCACCGCTGGGCCAGCGCATCGAGCCCCTCAGACATCCGTTCCCGCCGCCTGCTGAAAAAGCACGCTACCTTCGCTGACTCGAAACTCGCCATCAGATCCATCAGCGGGAGCCCCCAGCGGCGCACTAAAAGCGAGAACACGTCCGGGTGCAGGACCCACTCTCCTGGGTTCACCCTGCGCCGACTGAGAAAATCCGCTTTGACAATGTCCACTCCAGCCACATGCTGCGCCGAAAGACCCTTTAGATTTCATTCGGCTCAATCTAAGAGTCGACTGGCCTCTGCTTCCAGCATCGCGCTGCCGGTGCCGCCCTGGCGATTGATGTAGGCTACGGTTGTTGCATTGTCTGACAACACCCGCACCGCCTCCTGCCGGAAAGCTTTCCTGAAACTCTCGAAGGGCTAAAAACACCGCTCTCATCTCTAACCGGTTAATGGACCAACTCCTTTCTTCCTGAGACCACCGACCTTGAGCAAACCGGCCTTCGCAATGCACCCCCCACCCCAGAAGACTGGCATCGGTCGTCAGCAGTCTCCAGGATGGCGGCTCTAGCGGCAACCCCGCCGACAAACTCTCCGTCCGCAACCACCAAAGAAGATCCTGACGCACCTCCTGCGGACACACCAGCTGATGAGACAACGCATCCCGTTGATGAGACCAACGCCGAAGAAGCGCGCTCTGCAACGGCCGCATATGAGCCCTGGCCCACGGCACCACCTCGATCGTGGCCGCCATCGTCCCGAGCAATTGAAGATAAAGCCACGCAGAAGGCGCTGGTCTCGCTAGAAACTGCCTTACGAGCTCCCGCAACCCCTGAGCCCGCTGGGCTGCAAGAAACACCGCTGCCTGCTGCATCTCGAAACGCGCCCCCAAGTACTCTAGGGACTGCGAGGGAACCAGGTTGCTCTTCGCAAAGTTGACCACCCAGCCCAAGCTTTCCAACATTTCTACCACCTGAGCGGTGGCCGCGGTACTCTCTTCCTGTGACTTTGCTCGAATCAACCAATCGTCTAAGTACGGATGCACTAGCACCCCCTCTTTGCGGAGTGCCGCTGCTACTACTACCATGATCTTGGTGAAGGTTCGAGGCACCGTCACCAGCCCAAACGGCAACGCTTGAAATTGAAAATGCCCCATCGGAACCGCAAATCGCAAGAACCTTTGGTGCTCCTGCCAAACCGGGATATGGAGATACGCCTCCGTCAGGTCCAAAGAGGTCAGGTACTCCCCTGCCCTTACCGCCGCTATGATGGAATGCAGCGTCTCCATACGGAAATGCGTGACTCGGAGACACCGATTCACCCTTTTTAAGTCCAGAATCGGCTGAAACGTGCCTTCCTTCTTTGGCACCACAAAATAAATGGAGTACCGACCGTACCCGCACTGATCTACAGGCACGGGCACCACTGCCTTGAGCTGTAGCAGGCGCTGCAGGGTTTCCGAGACCGCCCGGAACTTTAGCGGGGCCTTGCAAGGAGACTGAACAAAGGAATCTAACACGGGTCGATGGAGCTCTAACGCATAACCCTCTCGAATGACTTCTAGGACCCACTGGTCTGACGTAATTTGGACCCAGGCAGGGTAAAACTCCCGTAAACGACATCCGACCGGGATAACCTCCACCTGAGTCCGCCTTATCTCAATGCGACTTCTTAATGGCCGAGGATTGGTAAGGGGCAAAACCTCTACTGGCCCCCCGGAAACCACGAAAATCCTGGCTTCTCGTCGGAAATCTCCCTCGCTGAGACTGGATAAAGCGGGAGGATCGAAACCTACAGAAATCCCTGGAAAGCCCCCGGGGCCCCGCAGTACTCCGTCCTAGCTTAGGCTTATCCTCCGGAAGGCGACCCCCTTTAGAGACTCACCGAGATCCTTGACCAACTTTTCTAAATCTTCTCCAAACAAAAGCTTACCCCTAAAGGGCAGCTTGCTGAGGCGAGTCTTAGAGGAAGTGTCCGCCACCCAATTATGCAGCCAGAGGTACCGCCGAGCCGCTACCACCGAGACCATACTCTTAGCTAAGCCGCGGATGAGATCATAATGAATGTCCGACAAATAAGTGGCCCCCGATTCCAGGCACGCTACATCCTCCAACTGCCCTTCCAGGTGGTTCCCCTGCAATCTCTGAGACCACCGCAAACAGCCTCTCGCCACCCATGCCCCCGCTATCGAGGCCTGCATCGAGAGGGCACACACATCGAACACCTGCTTCAACAGAGTATCCAATTTCCTGTCTTGTACATCCTTTAATGCCGCGGCCCCCTCAACCGGAATCGTAGTCTTCTTAGTAACTGCCGATATCGCCGCATCCATCTTGGGAGAGCGAAACAGGTCTCTATCTTGATCGGACAACGGGTAAAGCCGAGCCAAGGCCCTGGACCGCTTCAGAGCCGATTCTGGGAAGTCTCACTCTTCCTGAATCATACTCTGAAAAACTCTATGAACGGGAAAAACTCTTTGGGACGTCCGAACCGCCTGCAGCAACGGATCCTCCAAGGACTCCTCCACACCCGTCCCTTCCGAGGGCATATTCAACGTCTTAAGAGTCTCAGCAATCAAGGCCGGCAGTTCTTCGCGCCGAAACACCCTGACTACTCTGCTCTGCTGCTCCGAGTCAGGCAGCTCACCCTCCTCCAACTCTTCCCCCGAAAGCTCTTGAGACTCCGTGTCTATGCCTCCCAGGTATTCCCCGAGGCGAGACCCCCGGGCTTCCCCCCCCCCCCCAGCCACCCTGCTTCTCTTGGCTGTGGGAGCGCCCTCCACCGCCTGATCCCAAGATCCTCGCCGCTTCTGCTCTTGTGACCCCTGAGGGGGAGTCGCCATCGCGGGTTGCAGCAGAGCAAACGCCTGCTGCATGAGGGCAAAGAAATTTGGTGGAATCGCCGGAGCCGGCCCACCTAGACTTTGCTGCCGAGACCCGGAAGCTACTTCCCCCGAAGACAACCCCGGCAGAGGCTCCGTGGGGTCAAGGAGCGGGGGCAAGCCATCTGTCCCTTCTGGCGGAACCGTCTCCCGGTCCCCCGAGGACCCCTCCATCGGTCCCTCCATAACCTGTGCCTCACGGGTGCAAGCCCCACACACACCTGAGCCCAGCACCGTGCTGCGCTTTGCGCCACACACCAAACACCGGAGCTTTGCCGGCATATCACTGCAATGCAGCGCCTCTCACACTGCACCCCCCAGAGAAAGTGCACTGGAGTAAATGAGGAGAAACTGCTCAGCCAAGCAGAGCCCGGAGCTCAGGCGTCCGCCAGCCGCGGGACTCCGAATATGGTTTGTTTGTTTTTTTAAATTCAGTTCACCTAACGCCCCCAGGCCAGGTTAACCCAGTTTCATGCAAAAACGAAGCTTCTAACCCTAAAACCAAAAGGAAACACAAAAAGAAACTCAAAACCCAAAATGCGGTTTTTCTTTAAAATGGCCGCCGCCACCGCGTTTCCCGTGCGGAGACACGCGGCGGACCGTTCCTGTCCCAAAATGGCGAGTCGACAATTCTAAAGAATCTCCCTTCAAAGGAAAACTAAATTAGCGCTTACCAGCCCACTCACTCACCGCAACTGTTCTACCGGTTAAGAGAGACGATGCAGCCGCGTTGGAGCTCAGCCGGACTGCGGCTTCAGCTCCGACGCTTTCACTCCCCTGAGGGCAAGGCTGACTCTCGCGTTCGGCTCGCTGTCGCTGAGATGAAGCCTTCCACCTGCTCCTCACCCTTAATCACGGGTTCGGGAGCAGGGAGGCTATAAAACTACAGGGTAAACAATGCCTATCCTAATGCTCGTTTATACCACGGGGAAGGGGGGAGGGGGAGGGAGGAGGGAGGAGAACAACCAGGAGAGAGATGGAGCCAAAAGAAGGAGCTCCCAGCTATAGCACTGCCCCTGCAAAACAAAGAGAAAAAACTCAGAATCCCCAATCAAAGAAAAACACCCCTTAAATTTAAAGGGACCTAGCAATTCCAGCTCTGCTAATTTGTTTTAACTGAGCCCAGTCCCAGGCTCAGAATCTCCTTCAGCTGCTTGGAGACTGAAAGTACTGAATGGAGGGGGCGGTCCTTGCCTACTTATACTGGTGCCAGCAAAGCGATGATGTATTTCAGTCTCCAAAGCTGCTGGAGGAGATTCTAAACTCTATGGTTCCGGGACTGGGCTAGAAGGACGCAAAGGAACAGGCATTTGCTTTGCAGTCCACTTTGACTACTTCAGACTTCTCTTGACACTGTATTCCATTTGTAAATTGATAGGCTCTGTTTTATTTTATCAGTGGGTATGCTGCTCAATTTATTATTTTATGGATTTTTTCATATAGAGTTTAATACTACAACTAGGATTTCTCAGTGTTTGTTAATTTTCAAACGTTGCTAAGAATATTTCTTTAGAAGATTAATTTTGGGAGGTGTCCTTTCAATAATAATAATGCACTTGTACAGTGAAATGTTGACTGGCATACCTATCTACTAATGATTTTACTGGAATACCTGGCAGTGTGGTGGAACAATCTGACCTTTTCTAGGTAGCTGCCTAGTTAAGAGTACAATTTTCAAAAATTAGTTCCTGAAAAATCATTTCCCCTTTTCCAAGTAAAAGTACCCACTCTTTCTCACAGATAAACATAGAAACACAGAAAATAATGGCAAAGACCATACAGCCTATCCAGTGTCTGCCCATCACAGAATGGGTATATTCACCTTTGCTGCAGAGGAGTGCAATGGGAGGGAGAGACCAGCAAGCAATTTTTGGGAGATTTTATTTTGAAAACCCAATGCCCAGTTTAGAGTATCAACTTTGCAACAGCAGTAAATTTCCCTTTAGAAATGCAAATAGTTTAAACAATGCCCTCTAAAAGCACTGCACTGATTCAGGAGAAGTCTGGGATCTTGGGTTCAAGATATGCTGCTGACTACATATGAGTTGTGCGGGTCACTAACACTCTGTGCCCCAGGGACCCAGTCGCTAAACAAGGCACTTGATTTACTCTGGCTGTCCCAGTTGACAAATTAAAATATTAAAATTAAAAGTCAATTACCTTCAGCATTTGCTCATTTTCAGCCGCAAAGAGGGAGACAGAGCCAAAGACAAGCTTGAAGAGCTTGAGGTATAGGTTGGAGAGCTCCACATTGGAGCCCATCTCTGGGAGGCGATCCAGCAGGTATTCCACCAGGATGGTGGCAAACAGAGCCGAGGTAGTGGGGTTGGCCAAAAAGGAATTGGCGACAATCTGTCAAAAAAAAATGAAACTGGTTAAAAAAAAAAACAACAAAAAAAACAGTGTGCCATTTTAACTATGGCTGAGAAGTGTTTGTAATGTAACTGTTCCAGCACATACTATAATTAAACATGGCAGGAATTTTAAGTAATTAAACATTTTTCTTAAGCAAGACTTTATACATTCAAAATAATGTCTCTTGTTGGGGGTAGTTCCTATAGCCCTTTCTTAAGGACGACTGAGTGAGTTAGTGCATGTATATTTTATTTCTTCTCCATGGACAAGCAGATGAGTCAGCCACGCAGTGGTGACGTCATCTGATGGAACCATGGACAGAAGTACTTTCCTAGAGCTCGGGAAGGCTAATAAGACTTTCTGAGCAAGTGTCAGATATTCCATATACAGTGTCCACCCCTACCACACCAGTTTTACTTCTTCCACTTTGATCCTCTTGCTCTCCTTCACCAACCAACCTCAAGGTCCCTATGGGCCCAACCAGCCTTAGGAAGAACAATCACAAGGAAGAATTGCCATGTCTTCGAAAACAAATTAAAAAAAATACCTGAAATGCAACAAAAAAATGAATAGCACTGACTACCATGACCACTGCGTCCGATTCCTCGAATCTTCACATCATATGAAAGACTGCTCACATTATGTTACGTTGTCCTCCCCGGGCACAATGCTCACAAAGCCAACCCCTTGAAGATTACTTTCTAGCTGCACCTCTTTGGAAAAATCATCCGATAAGGTCTTCTCCACCTCCAGCTATGCTCCAGGTCTCAAGCACACAGTTGCCTTTCTCCAAGCTCCTCCAGAAGTAAACAAACATTGAGGTTCCAACATCGGTCTCCAGAGTGGCCTAGGATGTTTCCATTGCAGTCATAATCCCTGACCGTCCTTGACTCGGTAGCAGTGTTCATTGCTTGTCCTTCCGAGCCTTGGGTGCCATCTCTCCCTAGCACAGCCCTGCATATCCTGGCCCCGTTACAAGCCTCAATTCCAGCTGGTCTACATAGCATGGCAGCAACATAGAGGGTGGCAGCTCCACCCATCTCCAATTGGGTAGCTCCATGGTGCCCAGGCCTCACAACACAGAGAAAGCCCCTGCTGACACAAGGAACCACCTCCAAGGGGCTAGGAAACCTTCTACAGCCTGTCTCCATAGACCCAATGAACACAGGAAACCACAGATGTGGCTCAAGCAGACTCCACTGTTGCACTCACGGACACACATCAGAAAGCCACTATAGACACAGCCACAGCACCAGAAGGAGGAAACATAACTCTAGTTGTTCAACCTCTCCAGACAGTCTCTCAAAGCGCAGGAGATGCTCTACTTATTAGCACAAGGAAAGGACCCCTCCTCTACCAACACTCGTGCCTACCACCCTGGCCTCATCAAACACATTCTTGGACCTCTTTGCACATTTCATGGCACAACAACTAACATGTTGGCACAAGGCGCTACAACAATCGAACCTGGTAACTCCACGAAGAATGCATCTCTAAATATTACTCTGCAACAAACATTGAGATCTACACGAGAACATTCACCATCGCCTCCATCCTTGCACATCCCTCCTCCATCTTCTCATCAGAATCCATGCTGACAAACAGTGATGGAGAGAAGTAGCTACAAGAAACTCTTCCTGGAAGTCATACTGCTCTACACTATCCCCCAAAGTTGGGGGCTCTCGGACTTCCTGGGCATCAACAGTCTGAGCCATCCTCACCCTCACCACAGCTGTCTTTGCCCTCAGATGATTTGACATAGCCCAAATTCCTCCAGAAACTGGCAAATGAACTTCCCATATTGCCAGTGGACTCACCAGATTCAAGGAACAAGGTCTTTGGAGTATTCAAATACCTGGACATCCCAAAGTCAGTAGAGGCATTACTAGTATGCAAATGTTGGACAACCTCGTCAAAGTCTGGCAAAACCCATCCTCTAGACCCACCGCCACTCAGAAACTTGAGGTCAAGTACTAGGTGCAACCCATACCAGGATTCAACAAGACACATCTGCCCCAGCAATCCATTATCAGAGTCCACCATGAAGCGTGCCAAGAGCTCTCCACCCACTCCCACATACCATCAGGAAAGGAACACAAAATCATTTATTACATGGGCAAAGGTTCCATGCTAAAACGGGAAGATCATTGCACACCAATTCGAACATATTGTGTACCACAACATCTTACTGAAGAGAGCCAAAAGTATCCTCAAACCCTTCCACCAGAGACAAGTGCACTACTGATTGCATTTATTGGCCTGGCAGAGTGCGCAAAACACTTAAGCTGCTCTGTCTTTGATGCCTTTGACACCACAGCCCACATGGCCAGAGCAGCCATCACTGTGAAACGCACCATATGACTGATGATCCAAATTCAGAGAGAATATCCACAAATATCTCACTGATGCACCCTGCAATGGTGAAAGCCTCTTCAGTAATGAGGTCAAAGCCACAATCAATGTCAAAGGACCATTGCATTACACTCCAAACAATAACTTTGTAAGTCTTGAAATACTTATCTAATCACTGAAAGCTACAAGGATCCTATTCCAGAAGTTCTCTTCTTTGTGACGTTACAACATCTACTAGAAATGGCAATACCACTGCTCCAAACAACTACCCTACCACCAGCCTTTCCAAACAGAAACCGCATCAGAGAAAGCATAAACAACAGAAACAATCTGCCCCTCATTAAAAAAATGGAGTCTTTGAGTTTTATGAGAGCACTTCCTCCTTTTGACTATGCATACCACAAGAACTTCCCTGGAGGTCACCTCATGTTCTTCAAAAATGCCTGGAAAAAAGATCACAACAGACAAGTGGGTCATGGTGATCATCTGCAAGGGATATTGCATGAGATTCTCCTCCACCCCATCCCATCCCATCGTGCACCCCCATCCAGCATGACCCCAGCATACCTAGTCCCCAGTCTACTCATTGAGATCCAGTTCCTCCCAAGATTGAAGGCCATGCCATAGAGCCCGTTCCCCCCAAGGAGATCAACTGCAGCTTCAGATACTTCCCAATTCCCAAAGGAAAAAAAAAAAGACAGCCTCCACTCCATCCTGGACCTACAGAGACTCAACAAATTCATAAACAGAGAAAGGTTCTGCATGCATTCACTGGGAACCATCTTTCCCCTCTTGCAAACCAATGACTGGCTAGCCTCACTAGATCTCAAAGATGTATACAACCACATACCAATCCACCTAGCACAAAATAGTTACCTGCAATTATGTCACAGACGCTACCAATACAGGATCCTCTCCTTCAGCCCCAAGAGTTTTCTCCAGATCACAGCAGCATCCCTTCACCAGGAGGGAATGTGTATCTTCCTCTACCTAAACAAATGGCTTATAGTGGCCCCAAAATATCAGGAAACTGAAACCTCCATCTGATGAGAAACCAAACTCTTGCAATCCCTCAGCATTATCACCAACAACAAAAAGTCACATCTCCAACCCACACAATCTCTGGAATTTATTGGAGTGGATATCTGGACTTCCCAATTGAGAACATTCCTCCCTACATATCAGGCAAATACAATAACCTCATTAATCCAGCACATCTTATTTATTTCTTTGTTTAGCTGGATTTATAATGCCGCCTTTCACCAGGTCAAAGCGGTGAACATGAAACATCTTGTCTTCCAACAGTGTCACCACCAAGACCTTACTCTAACCAGTGGACCACTTGGCTGCAGCCATACAGGTGGGCTCCCTATAGCCAAGCTTCACATGTGCCATCTACAATGTGCACATGAACCAGCAAAAGAACCAGCATGTACAGTCATTATTTCATCAGATCTTTATCGACTCATCCACCTCAGCTGAAGGAAGCACTAAGACAACCACACCCAGAGCAGAGTGTTCCAGCAACCTCAGCCCCAACAGACCATCACAATGGCACCTCCAAGCAAGGTTAGGGGTCTACCTCCTACATCTGTAAACAAAAGGAATATTGTCCCCCAAGAGGAAGCAATACCATATGAACTTCCTGGAACTCAAAGCGATCAGATATGTGCACAGAGCATTTAGCCCCTGGATCAAAAACAAGTCCTCCTGGTCCAGAGAGACAACCTAGCCACCATGCTCTATGTCAACAAGGAGGAGGAATAAGCTCCCTCAGACTCTGCAGGGAAGCCTATAAGATTTAGAAGCTCCCCATATCACAGAGGTCTACCACCCTAGGTGGCCGCCTAGCCCTAGTGGATGGGCTGGCCCTGTGTCTTCCAAATTTCCTGGCAGAGCCTTGTAAGTACTGTAACAGCTGCATCTGATTGCTGTAATACTTCAGTGCAAATAGCATCAAAGCCAGGGGCTTTCTTCTTTAATAATGTTTTCAATGCTACTTCACTTTCTTCTTTTATCACCAACAGTTCCTGACCGTAACCGGTTGAAATGGCTATTGAAAAAGATGTTGATCCACTTGATCATTATGGTATAATAACTATGTATTCTTTCCACCTTTTCTTGATCTTCACAGCACCATTCAACATGGATCCATGAACATCTTTTGGCATTCCAGTTCAAGGTAGGAATTTTCTTGTCAATTCTCATAACTTTAGGAAAGCTGATCCTGGTCTTCCTCTGACAGTTTCCGATTCTATTTCCTTGCATACGACATTGTTGTACTTTGTTTCGTCTTGCTGCACATTGGAAATCTCTGTTAAGTTCCATGATTACCTCTTTTTCCCCTGGCTTTGGCTTCTCTACATTTTTGAGCAATTATCAGAGTGTCTTCTGTCATCCATTTTGGCTGGTTTTGCTTTTTCACCTTTTGCAGAGATTTTTCACTTTCTTCAAGCACAACTTTCTTGATGTCTTTCATTTGTATCCAAAGAAGCGAATTAATTTTGCAGGTAGCCGTTAAATTCCGTTGTTATGTTTCCAAGACCAGATTTTGCTACATTTATGAGTAGCTTGCTCTTTTTAGCTTTAGCTTGAGTTTGCATACTAGTAGCTGATGATCTGTACCACAACCAGCTCCAGACTTTGTCTTTGTTGATGTTATTGAGCTTTACAATCAATTCAATTTTTGTATAATCACTTAGCTAAAGTCCATGTATACACAGTCACTGCTTGTGTAGATGGAAAAAGGTGTTCGAGATGAATAAATTTATTGGTCTTGCAGAATTCTATCAGTCTTTCTCCAGTTTTGTTTCTGCTGCCAAGCACATATTTTCCAACCACTTTACCACCTTCTTTGTTGTCAGCTTTTGCATTCCAGTCACCTATGACTATCATATCAGGTTTGCATGTTCTACTAATTTCAGTTTATACTTATTCATAGAACTGATCAACTTCTTCCTCTTCTGCAGATGTTCTATATAACACACACACACACACACACAAGTATATGCACTAAGTATGGTCTTCCTTTAAGTAGGGACCGAAAGCTAATATTAGCCGATACCCGATACATCTGGCTCCAAAGCGGGTGCTAGAGTATTTAAAAGTTTTCTCCAATTTATATTTATGGGAAAAATGTTTACTGCATAGGGATTAGGCAGACATGCAAGTAAAGCAGCCGCCTCAATGGACAATGGATAAAACTTACTAAGTTTGCTAATTCGGTTTATAGGAGGGACTTCTGTGGCCAGGGCAGTCCCAGGGTGCCCATGTCCTTTGCTCCATCCTCCTCTTGATGGCTTAAGAGCTGCTGTACCTTGGCCATGGCTTATGTCACCCTCAGATCCTCCCCCGCGGCACAGAATGCACTAGAACACAAACCGTGCAAGCTCTGCTTCCCCGTGATCGAGAAAATGTTGACTGAGAAATCTGCTTCAACATATTAGATGCCCACTATATGCTGAGTCAAGAACACCCAGAGATGCACCTCTGTTTGGGGAAATACAAGATATATGGGGTTCCCCCTTGCTGCAAGACAGCAGTCACTGCCGTGTCATTGTCTGAAGATCCTAATTGCTCAGATTTGGACCAATTAACAAGACTGCAGCATGGCTATGCAAAATGCTAATGTCTCCAGTCCTTTGACCAGCCAGGCTGCCTGGTGCATCATCCACCAAGCTACGCTGTCTGCCATAGGCTGTGAGCCCCTGAATTTGGACAGACTGGGATGGTATCTCATCCCCAATCATACAGGACTCTCCAGAGGCATGCCCATCCTCACACTGGAGGGACGGGTCACCAGAGCAGACTCGTCTACCTGAATGGAAGAAGGAGAAGGTGGATGTTGTAGACCCAAAAGGGAAAGGAGACCATCAGACAACAGTGCCAGAGCTGACACCTATGGGCCTGTGGGTATGCAGATCGACGTGTGCTCAGGGGAGCCAACCTTCTCATGGCTGTCAAGGAGCTCAGCACTCTAGAATTGACCATCCTCACCCCACTCAGAAAAACCTTCCCTACACATGTGTGTTGGCTTGCATCCCATGATACTCCAGGGAGTGTGATGGAAAAAAGATGACTCTTCTACGGTTTACCTCCCAGCCCAGACCTTTCAGGATCCCTACCACCTGGGCCACCGCCTGAAAGTCCCCAGACTGCGCCTTCACACCCCCAGCCTAGACCTTTTAGGTTCCTTACCATCAGACTGCACCTTGGCTAGGGCCAATTGCATCGATTAATGGTGGAACAGATGCTCCTACCACTAAGATTTTGGAAGAAGACCTTGGGAAAGGTTCTGGGTGCAAACGAAAACCAGACCTTGGAAAGATTCTAGGTGTAGAAACAAACCCGAAGGGCAGGGCAAGGAACCAAAATCACTGCTGACTTCCTGCAACGTAGAAGTAGGCCTCTGCCAGGCTAAAGAGATGTGCTGCCTTCCTGACTGTCTGGAAGTCAACCCTTAGCATCTCAATATGAAAAGCCACCCACCCACAGGCAAGAACTCAGATATAATATGGGCCTAAAATTGGATAACCTTTCCCTCCTTCCTGGAAGGGAGGCACCAGGACAATGGCCTGGAGAAGCATGGTTCAATGGCTGCTTTCCTGACCATGGGTCCACAAGGAAAGACCAGAAAGCGTTTGTGATATGTAGACATGCTGAAAGATGTGAAAAATCCCCAGCAATCAGCAGCGACACTGGCCCATTTCAAATGGTGAGGCAGAGTCTGTCACCTGCCAGAGACAACTCAGAATGGGCTGAGATCTCTTCTACATTTGTCATACAGAGCCGAGTACTCAGCCAGATGGAAAGCCAGAAGCCCTTGAACTGTAGCTGCTCCAACTTTCCTGGCAAAAAGGAAAATGAGACCCTACCGGGCATCTGCCAGGAATGTCAACACTGACCCTACAGAGCGAAGGAGTCCTCCTCCAGCAGAACCAGATCCAGTGTAGAAGTACATGGCTTACCACGATTCCATCAATGGAGGCCTGAAGACCAAGCAAGGGTCTACCTTTTGGTCCTGCTGATCCTAGAGAGCACTGTAACCCTTCACCAGGGTGGCAGAGCACTAATCGATGACCAGGGCTGTGGAGTCGGTAGATAAATGTTCCGACTCAGACTCCTCAGTTTTTTGTACTTCCGACTCCGACTCCTCTGTATTAATATGAAGGAAAGAAAGGCAACATACATGTCATTACCACAGGACTACTGGCTGGGAAGCCAACAGTCTACTGTACTGAACAGTTTAAGCAAAAGACAAACACAATGAAAACAACAAAGTTTTATTATTTTTTTTTTATTAATTAATCAAGTGGCTGGATAGTCGTAGCAGGCATAAACATCAGGAACAGGAACTTTATCAGTCCAAAAATACAAACCACATTATTTGGTTGTTTTAGAACAAAAACAAAGCTTATCTATATGAACCAAAAACAAAATCTGTAAAACCTAGAAATGGTTTATATTAATCTTGAAATGTAGTTATAGGCTTAGCAAATGCAAATCAATTCAATGTAGAGTTCTAAGGAAGAGAATTGCCTCTGCCAGATCCTCTTTCATAGAGGCTCTTAAGTCAGACTTTATTATTTTTAGGGCTGAAAATAATCTTTCGACACCGACTTGGGTGGGTGGCATTGCAGTAACTATTCTGGCCACATCACTAACGATCTCTGGATAAACAAGGATGGCTTCTTCAACAGTAAGCTTTGATGAGCGATCATACTTTTCAACTTCTTCTAGTGCTTTATAAAACTCCTGTTGGAATTTTTTTATTTGGACATTTACTGGTTCTGTAACGCTTATGCAACGTCGCTTTCGTTTAGCAACTTCTATTTTGTCTAAGAAGGAATCAAAGTCTAATTCTTCGTTTGAAGAAGATGATCCTGAGTTACCACTATTGCTTAAAAGAAGAACTTCATCCTGTGGAGGTATTTCAGGTCGTAATCCCTTCATGCGAACTGCTACATCATAGAGGGCCTTTTTCCCAGTAGCAGTCTGTTCACTGTTCAACAAAATTCGGCTCATTGGGTCGACATAAATAGCCGCTAACAAGATTTCGTTTTCCAGCAAAAGACTCTCTCTTTTCATCATTGAAGATGCAATGCCCTCAGCTATTAACCCTCCATTTTTGTTCAGGCGATATAACAGGCTCTTCCATTCCAAGAAGAATTTACCTGGGGTTCGATCGTCACTTTGCAACCTCTTGGTGACAGTGAAGGGGGTGAAAAAGAAGGTTCTCCAGCTCTTTTGTTTGTGTCCACTGGCTTTCAGTTAATGCAAGATTTTCATTGTCCATTTCTTCTATGAAGTCTTTAAGTTCAAGCAAACGCTTCACCATTAAATAAGTGCTTCCCCAGCGAGTTGTTTGATCTAAAATGGCTCCTTTTCCTGCACGTCTTTTCAAAATTGCATCTGTTTTCGGGGCCCTGGCTGCAACAGTTACTTGCCGTAATTTGCCAATTAGTGTAGCTGCATGGCGATCTTTTAATCCATCTCTTATGGCAAGTTGCAGTGTATGAACAGCACATCGCATATGATGAATAGTAGCAAGCTTCAATGCTTCTTCAACAAAGTTGTCTAAAAAAATGTCAGCATTCTCTTCAGTTTCTAAACTTTCTCCAATACTTGCAGAGCTGTCTTCCTCTAACTCTAATATCTGTTTGTTACCTTCTTCATCTGCGTTTCATCTTCTCAATTGTGCTCAACATGTTAGAAGCGTTACCTGTCACAACACATAAAATCTGTTCCTTTTTAATTTCAAAATCTTCTAGAACACCCTCCACTAACTTCTGAAGGTAATCACTGGTGTGATGTGCCTGAGTGTCCTTTAATCCGAGGGTCACTGTTGTTTTGTTATTTTCATCCACAAATCTAACATTAATAGCGAAATAATTGACTCTGTGACGTGTGCATGCATCCATTTTAAGGAAGACAAAACGTCCTTTCAGAACTTTCTGTAGTTCTTCCTTTTTACATTTGGCCTCCTCAATTATAAGTTTCCTTATACTTTCTCTTTCCAGAGAAACACCAAGTTTTTTTGCCATTTCTCCATTTAGGCCTAAAAGGCTGTCTGTGAAAAGAAGGATAGTGGTAAACTATTCTTTACTACCATTTCAATAATGTGGTGTTTGAATTTTTCTGGTGTCATCCTTATGGTAACTTTGTCAGATATAAAGAATTTTCTTATTTGTGTTTGTTCTCCAGTAGATTTCTGAACGTTTTTTGTCACAGAAGTAGATGCAATGTTTCCATTGCTATCTTTCTCATTCACGGCTTCTAACACTTTGGGATGAAAACGCTGTAAGTGTCTTTTCAAATTTGATGCTCTTGTAGGTGCATTTTTATCAGGCCCACTGAAACTGCTAATTTTTGCATCACATTGTTTTTCACCATCATCATCTTTTCTAAAAAATTGGCACACGTAATGTTTTCCATCACTTGATAATGCAAAGTGCTCATAAACAGTAGACTTTGTCGTGTTTGTTGTTAGCAGTCTTTTTGCCATTGTTTAGGATAGCGTAGTTACTCACCTGTAACAGGTGTTCTCCAGGAGCAGCAGGAATCAGTCCTCACATATGGGTGACGTCGGCGCCGACGGAGCCCTCGCGGAGCAATTTTCCCCAGCTTTCACAGAAAGCCTTTGGGAATTGCAGCGCGCATGCACGGTCGCCTTCCCGCCCAAGGGTGCCATCTTAGCCAGTCTGATGACATAGCTAAAAGACAGCATAAAAATTTGCAAAAAAACTTAAGCAGATGATTGCAACTCCACGGGGAGGAGGGAGGGTTGTGAGGACCGATTCCTGCTGCTCCTGGAGAACACCTGTTACAGGTGAGTAACTACGCTTTCTCCAGGACCAAGCAGGAAGTCAGTCCTCACATATGGGACTCCCAAGCTTAAGGCTACCGGAGACCCTAAGCACAAAAATGAGCTCCCTCTAGCTCAGCAGTACAGAAGGAAGGAATCTTCGCTGAATTATTACCCACCGGTAGCCCCCATCCGGGATGGAGGGTAGGAGTTGCTCAAACCTCGAAGAGATTTCGGAGGACTGCCTGTCCGAAAGCACTGTCCCTGCGGGACTCCCTCTCGAGACAGTAATGGACCGCAAAAGTCTGGCTCGAAGACCAAGTAGCGGCCCGGCAGATGTCTGCCAGCGGAACAGAGCGGAGGTAAGCCACTGACGTAGCCTTCGCCCGAACACAATGAGCCGTGACTCGACTTTCTAAGGAGAGTCCGGCTGCCCCATAAGCCCAAGCGATACAGTCAGCAACCCAGATGGACAGAGTACGCTTGGAGACCGGGAGCCCCAATTTATTGGGGTCAAAAGACACAAAAAGCTGAGCAGCTTTACGGTGCTCCCGCGTACGGTCAAGGTAGAAGTTCAATGCCCTTCTACAGTCCAGGGTATGCAGGACTCGTTCAGCTCGGCTGGAGTGAGGCCTGGGAAAGAAGGTTGGAAGTACCACCTCCTGATTGATGTGAAAAGGGGAGACAACTTTTGGAAGAAATTTTGGGTGAGTCCGTAGGACTACCCTATTTTTGTAGAACCGAGTGAAGGGAGGATCAGACACGAGGGCCTGCAATTCACTTATGCGTCTAGCGGAAGTGAGGGCTATCAGGAATAAGGTTTTCCACGAAAGAAAACGCAGAGAACAGGTAGCCATCGGTTCAAAAGGCGGACAGGTGATCCGCTGTAAAACCACATTCAGATCCCAGTCAGGTGCTGGCGGGCGCAGAGGTGGTTTAAGTAGAAGGAGACCTCGGAGAAACCGTGCTACGAGAGGGTCGCTGGAAAGAGGTCTGCCGTCCACCGGCACATGGTGTGCTGAAAGAGCACTGAGGTGGACTTTGACGGAGTTAGACTTAAGTCCCAGATTAGAGAGGTAGAGCAGGTACTGCAAGATCACCGACACCGAGCAGGAGAAGGGATCCTGAGACTGCTGTACACACCAAACGGAAAAGCGACGCCATTTAAGGGCGTAGCATTTGCGGGTAGAAGGGCGCCGAGAAGCTAGGACGACCTCTTCCACCTCTGCCGGCAGGAGAAGGGGAGCAAGGACTACCCTTTCAGCCGCCAGGCCATTAGGTTGAGAGATCTGAGGTTGGGGTGTAGCAGAGACCCCTGATCCTGTGTTAGGAGATCCGGTTGAAACCCCAGAGGGAACGGATCCTCCGCCGCTAATTGTAACAGGAGTGGGAACCACGGCTGTCTGGGCCAGCGAGGAGCCACCAGGATCATGGACGCTTTGTCCCGGAGAACCTTGAACAGAGTTCGAGAGACTAGCGGGATGGGAGGAAAAGCATAGAGAAGGCTTTCCGACCATGAGAGCAGAAAAGCATCTGCCGCTACCCGAAGGGGATGTGGCTGACGAGAGCAGAAGCGAGGAAGTTGCCGGTTGAGAGGACTGGCAAAGAGATCCATCGTGGGGAGGCCCCACTTCAGAAAGAGTTTCTGAACTACCAAGGGATCCAGACGCCACTCGTGCGGCTGGAGTATCCTGCTGAGTTTGTCCGCCAGGCAATTTTCTTGGCCTGGGAGATAAACTGCCTTGAGAAGAATGCCGTGACTGACGGCCCAAGAGCAGAGCTTCTGAGCTTCTCGGCAGAGAAGGAAGGAGCCCGTGCCCCCCTGCTTGTTCACGTAGAACATGGCAACTTGATTGTCCGTCTGGACAAGGACGGACTGGTGAGAAGTCAGGTGGGAGAAAGCCTTGAGCGCCAGACGAATAGCTCTGAGCTCCAGGAAGTTGATCTGTTGAGCAGACTCCCACGCGGTCCAGAGACCTTGAGTACATGCCCCCTGGCAATGAGCTCCCCAACCCAGGAGGGAAGCATCGGTCGTCAGCACTTGAGCCGGCTGAGGCGACTGAAACGGCATTCCGAGCACCAGGTTCGGCCGATGAAGCCACCACTGTAGGGAAGAGGCCAGCGGTCTGGAAAGGCGCACTAAGTCGGCTAGTCCGCCGGTGGCTTGTTGCCACTGCTGGCGAAGGCACCATTGAGCCGGCCGCATATTCAGGCGAGCATTGGGGGTCACGTGGACGGTGGAAGCCATATGGCCGAGTAGTCTCAGGAAGCGCCTGGCGGAGACTAGGGACTGGCTGCGAAAACGGCCGGCTAGGTCCATGAGCCGTTGAGCCCTGTCGAGAGGCAAGAAAGCTCGAGCCTGAGGAGTGTGCAGTCTTGCGCCGATGAACTCGAGATCCTGTGAGGGGAGCAAAGTGGACTTTGCGAAGTTTATGACAAAGCCCAAGTACTGCAGAAGAGTCACCGTGCGGTGTGTGGCATTGGCGACTGCCGGAGAGGACGACGCTCTGATGAGCCAGTCGTCGAGGTACGGAAAGACAGAGGCCGTGAAGCCTGAGATAGGCCGCCACCACCGCGAGACATTTTGTGAAGACTCGCGGTGCGGAGGATAGGCCAAAGGGCAGTACTCTGTACTGGTAGTGATTTCCTGCCACCACAAACCTTAGGTACTGGCGGTGGCTTGGGTGGATGAGGATGTGCGTGTAGGCATCCTTTAGATCCAAGGAGCATAGCCAATCTCCCTGCTGGAGGTAGGGCAGAAGGATTCCAAGGGTAAGCATCTTGAACTTTTCCCGCACAAGGAACTTGTTGAGGTTGCGCAAGTCCAGGATGGGTCTGAGGCCTCCTGTCCTTTTTGGTATTAGGAAATACCTGGAATAAAAGCCTTGACCTCTCAGGTGGTGGGGCACCGGTTCCACAGCCTGGTCCTGAAGAAGACTTGCTAACTCCTGAAGGAGTAAGTCCCTGTGCAGAGGGAGTCGAGGAGGTTCTCACGGAAAATAAGAGGGAGGGACCTGATGGAAGTGGAGAAGATATCCTTCTCGCACGACTTGAAGCACCCAGGCATCTGAAGTGATGTTGGACCACCTGTGGGCGAAGTGAACCAGCCGGCCTCCGGTGCTGGGAGGAACCAGCTGAGGGGGAGAGGCTATGCTGAGGAAGTCAAAAACCCCCACCCTGCTGAGCAGGGGCTGGTGGTGCAGGCTTGGGGGCTTGCTGCCTACGGGACCCGTTACCCCGTCCCTTGGCCTGCTGACCCTGTTGGGGAGCTGGAGGGGCCTGATATTGGGGGTAGTGTTTATAGGCAGCCGCCTTTCTCGGGTAAAAGGACTTCTTTCCCGAGCCTTTCTTTTTCTGGGAAGGGGCGGAGGTCTTCCTAGAAAGCCTGGTCCTGGTGAGAGTCTCCGTCTCGATTTGTGCAGCCTTTTCAGCCATGGGCTTGCCAAAGAGGTTCTCACCTCTGCAGGGGACATCGACCAACTTGTCCTGCACCCAAGGTTCAAGGTCAGACGACTGAAGCCAAGCCTGTCGGCGGGCACCGATGCCAGCTGCGGCCACACGAGCCGATGCTTCAAAGCCATCATAGGCTGCTCGGGACATGAATTTGGAGCATTCCCGTATACCAGTTAGCGTAGTTACTCACCTGTAACAGGTGTTCTCCAGGAGCAGCAGGAATCAGTCCTCACTTATGGGTGACATCGGCGCCGACGGAGCCCTCGCGGAGCAATTTTCCCCAGCTTTCAAAGAAAGCCTTTGGGAATTGCAGCGCGCATGCGCGGTCCTCTTCCCGCCCAAGGGTGCCATCTTAGCCAGTCAGATGACATAGCTAAAAAGATAGCATAAAAATTTGCAAAAAAACTAAAGCAGACGATTGCAACTCCAAGGGGAGGAGGGAGGGTTGTGAGGACTGATTCCTGCTGCTCCTGGAGAACACCTGTTACAGGTGAGTAACTACGCTTTCTCCAGGACCAAGCAGGAAGTCAGTCCTCACTTATGGGACTCCCAAGCTTAAGGCTACCGGAGACCCTAAGCACAAAAATGAGCTCCCTCTAGCTCAGCAGCACAGAAGGAAGGAATCTTCGCTGAATTATTACCCACCGGTAGCCCACATCCGGGATGGAGGGTAGGAGTTGCTCAGACCTCAAAGAGATTACGGAGGACTGCCTGTCCGAAAGCACTGTCCCTGCGGGACTCCCTCTCGAGGCAGTAATGGACCGCAAAGGTCTGGCTCGAAGACCAAGTAGCGGCCCGGCAGATGTCTGCCAGCGGAACAGAGCGGAGGTAAGCCACTGACGTGGCCTTTGCCCGAACGCAATGAGCCGTGACTCGACCGTCCAAGGAGAGTCCGGCTGCCCCATAAGCCCAAGAGATACAGTCCGCAACCCAGATGGACAGAGTACGCTTGGAGACCGGGAGCCCCAATTTATTGGGGTCAAAAGACACAAAAAGCTGAGCAGCTTTACGGTGCTCCCGCGTACGGTCAAGGTAGAAGTTCAATGCCCTTCTACAGTCCAGGGTATGGAGGACCGTTTCAGCTCGGCTGGAGTGTGGTCTGGGAAAGAAGGTTGGAAGTACCACCTCCTGATTGATATGAAAAGGGGAGACCACTTTTGGAAGAAATTTTGGGTGAGTCCGTAGGACTACCCTATTTTTGTAGAACAGAGTGTAAGGGGGATCAGACACGAGGGCCTGCAATTCACTGACGCGTCTAGCGGAAGTGAGGGCTATCAAGAACAATGTTTTCCAAGATAGAAAACGAAGAGAACAGGTAGCCATAGGTTCAAAAGGCGGACAGGTGATCCGCTGTAAAACCACATTCAGGTCCCAGTCAGGCGCTGGCGGGCGCAGAGGTGGTTTAAGTAGGAGGAGACCTCGGAGAAACCTCGCTACGAGAGGGTCGCTGGAAAGAGGTCTGCCGTCCACCGGCACATGATGTGCTGAAAGAGCACTGAGGTGAACTTTGACGGAGTTGGACTTAAGTCCCAGATTAGAGAGGTAGAGCAAGTACTGCAAGATCACCGACACCGGGCAGGAGAAGGGATCCTGAGACTGTTGGGTACACCAAACGGAGAAACGACGCCATTTAAGGGCGTAGCATTTTCGGGTAGAAGGTCGTCGCGAAGCTAGGACGACCTCCTCCACCTCTGTCGGCAGGAGAAGGGGAGCAAGGACTACCCTCTCAGCAGTCAGGCCATTAGGTTGAGAGACCTGAGGTTGGGGTGTAGCAGAGACCCCTGATCCTGAGTGAGGAGATCCGGTCGAAACCCCAGAGGGAATGGATCCTCCACCGCTAATTGCAGCAGGAGTGGAAACCACGGCTGTCTGGGCCAGCGAGGGGCCACCAGGATCATGAAGGCTTTGTCCCGGAGAACCTTGAAAAGAGTCCGGGAGACTAGCGGGATGGGAGGGAAAGCGTACAGAAGGCTCCCCGACCATGAGAGCAGGAAAGCGTCCGCCGCAACCCGAAGGGGGTGTGGCTGACGAGAGCAGAAGCGAGGAAGTTGCCGGTTGTGAGGACTGGCAAAGAGATCCATCGTGGGGAGGCCCCACTTTAGAAAGAGCTTCTGAACCACCAAGGGATCCAGGCGCCACTCGTGCGGCTGGAGGATCCTGCTGAGTTTGTCCGCCAGGCAATTTTCTTGGCCTGGGAGATAAACGGCCTTGAGAAGAATGCCGTGACTGACGGCCCAAGAGCAGAGCTTCCTTGCTTCCTGACAGAGAAGGAAGGAGCCCGTGCCCCCCTGCTTGTTCACGTAGAACATGGCAACCTGATTGTCCGTCTGGACAAGGACGGACTGGCGAGAGGTCAGGTGGGAGAAGGCCTTGAGAGCCAAGCGGATCGCTCTGAGCTCCAGGAAGTTGATCTGCTGAGCAGACTCCCACGCGTTCCAGAGACCCTGAGTACACGCCCCTTGGCAATGTGCTCCCCAGCCCAGGAGGGATGCATCTGTCGTCAGCACCCGGCCCGGCTGATGTGGCTGAAAAGGCATGCCGAGCACTAGGTTCGGCCGATGAAGCCACCACTGAAGAGACGAGGCCAGCGGCTCGGAGACGCGCACTAGGTCCGCTAGGCCGCCTGTGGCTTGTTGCCACTGCCTGCGGAGACACACCATTGAGCAGGCCGCATATTCAGGCGGGCATTGGGGGTCACATGGACGGTGGAAGCCATATGGCCGAGTAGTCTCAGGAAGCGCCTGGCGGAGACCAGGGGCTGGCTGCGAAAACGGTCGGCTAGGTCCATGAGCCGTTGAGCCCTATCGAGCGGTAGGAACGCTCGTGCCTGAGGAGTGTGCAGCCTTGCGCCGATGAACTCGAGATCCTGTGAGGGGAGCAAAGTGGACTTTGCGAAGTTTATAACAAAGCCCAAGTGCTGCAGAAGAGTCACCGTGCGACGTGTGGCATTGGTGACCTCCGGGGCGGACGCTGCTTTGATGAGCCAGTCGTCGAGGTACGGAAAGACAGAGGCCGTGAAGCCGGAGATGGGCCGCCACCACCGCGAGGCATTTTGTGAAGACCCGCGGTGCGGAGGACAGGCCAAAGGGCAGTACTCTGTACTGGTAATGATTTCCTGCCACCACAAACCTTAGGTATTGGCGGTGGCTTGGGTGGATGAGGATGTGCGTATAGGCATCCTTTAGATCCAAGGAGCATAGCCAATCTCCCTGCTGGAGGTAGGGCAGAAGGATTCCAAGGGTAAGCATCTTGAACTTCTCCCGCACAAGGAACTTGTTGAGGTTGCGCAAGTCCAGGATGGGTCTGAGGCCACCTGTCCGCTTTGGTACGAGAAAGTACCTGGAATAAAAGCCTAGACCTCTCAGGTGGTGGGGCACCGGTTCCACCGCCTGCTCCTGCAGAAGACCCGCTAACTCCTGAAGGAGTAGTTCCCTGTGCAGAGGGGGTCGTGGAGGTTCTCCCGGAAAGTAGGAGGGAGGGATCTGGTGGAAGTGGAGAAGATATCCTTCTCTCACGACCTGAAGCACCCAGGCATCTGAGGTGACGCCGGACCACCTGTGGGCAAAGTGAACCAGCCGGCCTCCAGTGCTGGGAGGAACCAGCGGGGGGGGGAGAGGCTATGCTTAAGGAGTCAAAAACCCCCACCCTGCTGAGCAGGGGCTGGTGGTGCAGGCTTGGGGGCTTGCTGCCTACGGGACCCGTTACCCCGTCCCTTGGCCTGCTGGCCCTGTTGGGGAGCTGCAGGGGCCTGATAATGGGGGTATTGTTTGTAGGCAGCCGCCTTCCTCGGGTAAAAGGACTTTTTTCCCGAGCCCTTCTTTTTCTGGGAAGGGGCGGAGGTCTTCCTAGAAAGCCTAGTCCTGGTGAGAGTCTCCGTCTCAATTTGTGCAGCCTTTTCAGCCATGGGCTTGCCAAAGAGGTTTTCGCCTCGGCAGGGGACATCGACCAACTTGTCCTGCACCCAGGGCTCAAGGTCAGACGACTGAAGCCAAGCCTGTCGGCGGGCACCGATGCCGGCTGCGGCCACTCGAGCCGATGCTTCAAAGCCATCATAGGCTGCTCGGGATATGAATTTTGAGCATTCCCGAATGCCAGTGGACAAGGCCAGGAACCTCCGCAAGGGTTCCTCGGACAAACCAGCGGAGAATCCGGCTAGCTCTTTAGCCAGGTCTCGGAGATACATGCCCATGTATAGCTGGTAGGTCTGGACACGACACGCAAGCATAGAGCCCTAGAAGCACTTCTTACCAAGGCCATCCAGGTTACGGGCCTCCCTGCCAGGAGGCACCGAGGAGTGCATCTTCTGGCTCTTAAGACGATGCATGGCCGATTCCACTACCATGGAATGGTGTGGCAGCTGTGCTTTTTGGAAGCCAGGGCTCTTGCGGACTCGATAGATAGAATCGACCCGCTTGCTCAGGACCGGCGAGGTGGCCGGACTCTCCCACATGCGGAAGAGTAGTCGTTCCAGCATGGGAGTAACCGGAACAGTAAAGTGTTCCCTTGCGGGAGAGTCATACTGGAGGGCGTCGAGCTCTTCGGCTCGAGGCTCCTCCTCGGGGTCCGCAGGGAAGGCCAAAGCCTTGGCCATATCCCTGACGAAGTCCGAGAACCGGGCATCCTCCGGGGGGGACTGCTTCCGAGGTTCGGACTCCGGTGAGTCCGAGGGGACACACCGAGTCCGGAAAGAATCAGGCGACTCTTCCTCTTCAGACTCCCAGACCGACTCCGACGAGGACTCGGTGGGGTCGGCCCAGGCAGGGCGCGGCGTCGGCGACCTCGGTCCCGAACGGGAGGCCGAGGGTGACCTCGACCGAGGATCGACTCGAGTTCGCATCGACTCGAGGATCGGCTCGGTCTCCGGGGTCGACTTGGACGTCGACGTCCCGGCGGTCGGGGCAGCGGCGCCAGCGAAGCCAGCGAGCAGTGCCCGCTGCTGGTCCATGAAGGCAGACAGTCTGCTCTCCAAGACCGTCAACCTGAGTCCGAGCTCAGGTGACCCAGCAGCCCCCGACTCGGGCCCCGACGGCGTCGGGCCCGACGTTGGCTGTCGCGGAGGCGAGTCCAGGAGGACCACAGGACTTACCCGAGCAGGCAGCTCCGACTCCAGGCGAGGTCGCTTCGTGAGGTGCTCCTTCTCCAAGGACCCGGGACGGCTATCGGGGCTATGCGACCTGGCCCTCGCGGAGCCAGGAGCGTCCACCGACGCCGCCCTCGCGGGTTTTACCTTACGTCGATGGTCCCCGGAGGGAGAAACCCTGTCGGAGGAACTCCGGCGACGGTCCGAGCTGGAACCTTTGGACGCGGAGGCCTCCGACGAGGTCCGGGTACGGCTGGGGTCAGCGAAGATCCTATCCCGCTGATGCCGCCGACTTCTCAACGCTTTGGAGGACATTTTGCCGCAGGGCCCACAGATCATTTCTTCATGATCCGGGCCCAGGCAGCGGAGGCAAAAGTCGTGTGTGTCAGTTAGTGACATATTTCGGTCACACTGACCACACCGCTTGAAACCACTGGCAGCCATCGGGGGAAAAAGGGCCCCGGCGAGGTCAAAGGACCGGGCTGCCAGGGAAAAACCGAAAACGAAAGCTGACTAAGTCAGAAAAACCGAAAAGAAGAAGAGGACTCGTGACCGGCGTCGCGAGTCCGGGCGGGAAAAAGACCGGCGTCGAACCGAAGGGAAAAAGAATAAATTATGAAGAAATATCAACTTTTTCGCGGGGACACGACGGGTACGTCTGTAGGGCTCCGCGGAAAAAAGAAGAAGACTGGCTAAGATGGCACCCTTGGGCGGGAAGAGGACCGCGCATGCGCGCTGCAATTCCCAAAGGCTTTCTTTGAAAGCTGGGGAAAATTGCTCCGCGAGGGCTCCGTCGGCGCCGACGTCACCCATAAGTGAGGACTGACTTCCTGCTTTGTCCTGGAGAAGTTAAGGCTAGGAACCTCCGCAAAGGTTCCTCGGACAGTCCAGCGGAGAATCCGGCTAGCTCTTTAGCCAGGTCTCGGAGATACATGCCCATGTATAGCTGGTAGGTCTGGACACGACAAGCCAGCATAGAGCCCTGGAAACACTTCTTACCAAGGCCATCCAGGTTACGGGCCTCCCTGCCAGGAGGCACCGAGGAGTGCATTTTCTGGCTCTTAAGCCTATGCATGGCCGATTCCACTACCATGGAATGGTGTGGCAGCTGTGCTTTTTGGAAGCCAGGACTCTTGCGGACTCGATAGATGGAATCGACCCGCTTGCTCAATACCGGCGACGAGGCCGGACTCTCCCACATGCGGAAGAGTAGTCGTTCCAGCATGGGAGGCACCGGTACAGTAAAGTGCTCCCGGGCGGGAGAGTCGTACTGAAGGGCGTCGAGCTCTTCGGCTCGAGGCTCCTCCTCGGGATCCGCAGGGAAGGCCAAAGCCTTGGCCATATCCCTGACGAAGTCCGAGAACCGGGCATCCTCCGGAGGGGACTGTTTCCGAGGTTCGGACTCAGGTGAGTCCGAGGGGACACACCGAGTCCGAAAGGAATCAGGTGACTCCTCCTCTTCAGACTCCCAGACCGACTCCGAGGAGGAATCAGTGGGGTCGGCTCGGGCAGGCGGAGGCGTCGGCCGCCCCGACGCCAAGGGAGTCGGCGGCGACGACCTCGGTCCCGAACGGGAGGCCGAGGGTGACCTCGACCGAGGATCGACTCGAGTTCGCATGGACTCGAGGATCGGCTCGGTCTCCGGGGTCGACTTAGACGTCGACGTCCCGGCGGTCGGGGCAGCGGCGCCAGCGAGGCTAGCGATCAGTGCCCGCTGCTGGTCCATGAAGGCAGATAGTCTGCTTTCCAAGGCCGTCAACCTGAGTCCGACCTCAGGTGACCCAGCAGCCCCCGACTCGGGCCCCGACGGCATCGGACCTCTCGGAGGCGAGTCCAGAAGGACCACAGGACTTACCCGAGCAGGCAACTCCGACTCTAGGCGAGGTCGCTTCGGGAGGTGCTCCTTCTCCAAAGACCCGGGACGGCTGTCGGGGCTATGCGACCTGGCCCTCGCGGAGCCAGGAGCGTCCACCGACGCCGCCCTCGCGGGTTTTGTCTTCCGTCGATGGTCTCCGGAGGGAGAACCCCTGTCGGAGGAGCTTCGGCGATGGTCAGAGCTGGAGCCTCTGGATGCCGAGGCCTCCGACGAGGTCCGGGTACGGCTGGGGTCAGCGAAGATTCTATCCCGCTGATGCCGCCGACTCCTCAACGCTTTGTAGGACATTTTGCCACAGGCTCCACAGATCATTTCTTCATGATCCGGGCCCAGGCAGCGGAGGCAATTATCGTGTGTGTCAGTGAGTGACATATTTCTGTCACACTGACCACACCGCTTGAAACCACTGGCAGCCATCGGGGGGAAAAAGGGCCCCTGCAAGGTCAAAGGACCGGGCTGCCAGCGAAAAAACCGAAAACGAAACTGACCAAAAATCAGAAAAACCGAAAAATAAGAGAAGGACTCGCAACGGCGTCGCGAGTCCGGGCAGGAAAACAACCGGCGTCGAACCGAATTGAAAAACGAGAAAACTCACGAAAATCAACTTTTTTAGCGGGGACACGACGGGTACGTCTGTAGGGCTCCGCGGAAAAAAGAAGACTGGCTAAGATGGCACCCTTGGGCGGGAAGGCGACCGCGCATGCGCGCTGCAATTCCCAAAGGCTTTCTGTGAAAGCTGGGGAAAATTGCTCCGCGAGGGCTCCGTCGGCGCCGACGTCACCCATATGTGAGGACTGACTTCCTGCTTGGTCCTGGAGAAGCCTCTTTCCCTAAAATATAAAATATGTTATACTAACTGGCATATAATTAGATTTTTAATATCAACATACACAGTCTTGTAAGTTGTACGTACATGGATTTATACAAATAAGCTATATATCCCAGCACTAAACCTAGACATGATTTTGTCCTATACAGAAAAACATGCACAGACATGTACTGTACACACACACACATAACACAGAGCCTACATTTTAGTACTCAGAGCATATAAACAATCTGCACTATACATAAACATTCATACATTCCTGCAGCACCACACTTACAAACCTAGGATAGACAGTTTCTTCCAGAAACATGTACACGTCTTCCCTCATACTGACAAGCAGGCATGCAGGTTTTAAAATAAATATAAACACTTACAGTTGAATCCAAGAAGCTGTTCCACCAAGTTCTTCTAAGCTCTTCTAGCAGAGAGAGGTAGCTGGGCAGAAGCTGCTGCCTTCTCCTTTGTGTGTTTTTTTAATTCCAATCTAAATTTAATCGGAGTCGGAGCATTGTTTGCCGACTCCGACTCCAGGTACCCAAAATTTCCTCCGACTCCGACTCCACAGCTCCGACTCCGACTCCACAGCTCCGACTCCGACTCCACAGCCCTGTCGATGACTGTGACAAATGTATCCACATTGGAAAGCGTGGCTGCCTAGGGCCTCCTTGAATTCCACATTTACTGCAACTCCAAAGTGAAGCAATCTTTCCCCTGTGAAGGCTCTCAAACTAAGAGGCGCTATTTGCTATGCTTGAGGCGAGCTGTTTACCCTCAAGTCTAAGCCGGAGCTAGAGGAACTGGATTCTCCCCTCTCAGAACCCTTATAGGGGAGATCATTAAAGCTGTGGCAAAGCCTGCTGGAGACAGAAGAGGCCACTCTGAATGGCTTATCAACTGTCTATCAGCCAGAACCCCTGACCAAGGCCTGTGTTGGGGGAAGCTGTAAACTCCAGACAGGAAGGAGCAGTGAGTGTAGACCTGGTCCTGTATATACTGCCATTGCCCTGTCTCTACCACCTCATGAGCATCAGAAAGGCACCAGAGTCCCAGAGTCCATGAAGGGAGATAATGGGAGAGCCCCTGCCTTCAGTAAGATCCCAGAGAACCCCTCTCAGGCTTCTCCTCCAATCTGAGGCAGTCACGGAGGCACAACTGCTGCTTTCAAAAAAAAAAAAGGAAGGGAGGAGAAAGGCCCCAACCCTTTCGTGAAGGGGGGGTGCATAGTACTGGGGGCTTGCATGATAAAAACTGCAGAGAATTCCCCAGAGGATTCCTTGTTCTTCCCAAGAAACCTCCAGAGGCTCCCTCGCTGCCTGCAAGGAAGGGGGAGAGAGGAGCATAAACCCAGAGGTCCAAACAACATCCCTGGGGCATCACACCGCCAGAATGCTGGCCAGAAACCATGCTCACAAAATGGCAGCAGTTCCCATGGCATGGGTGACTGGCATCTAATATAAGGATCCGTGGCAACATTCCAAGCAGGTCGGCCACTGTCACAATGCCTGCAGACACCATGCTGCTGTGGACAGGGAAAGAAGTGCTGTAGGAAGCCCAGGCCCCATCGGCAGACTCTGTCCATTGGCCCTGCACTCAGAACCCATGTCCCAGGCCACCGAAGTTGTGAACATATATCCCCAGTTCCAAAGCCATTCCTAGCCACACCACAGCCCTGAAGTCAGGCAGGCTGCAGCAAACAGAGCTCGCCATGCTCAACTATTTGACTGCTCCCTCCCTGCTAGTTCATGGGCCTTCCCAATAGGGAGAAGCCCGAATGTGCAGTTCTTTTCCTCTTCCTTTTTTTTTCTTGAGGCATCATCACCTAAACTACCTCACAGAACTGTGTGAGGGAGAAGGCCAAGAGCGCTACTGGGAGGCAAAAGAACCACCGAAAATAGGGGGAGGGGGAGGGGGAGGAGGAAGAGCTGGGGTATAACAAGCACAAGCACAACCACAACCGGTGGGGACTGGGCCCCATCCAGGGTGGATCTCACCTGGACTTACTCCTCTGTAGGAACCTCAACCAGGAAGCAACCATCCTAACAGGAATGCCTGCCCATCCAGAGGAATGACTGCAGTCGTCCCCTGGAAGCAGGCATAGATTCGGTTCAACCAGGGATGGTAACCTTCAGGCTGGCACTCCAGGTACACAAACAGATTCAGCCAAACTAGGCAGAACAGGCCTCAGGCCATGCCCCCAGGAGTCCAAAGACAAATTCCGGGTCCTGCACCAGTCTGGCAACCACAATCTGCTGGACACAGAAACACTGAAAAGTGCCCTAACTACACAGCCTTAGTACCAGTAAAGACGTCACTGAAAGCTTCTAGTCTTTCTCTGTGCCCATCATCTTCTGGCAGAGGGACACTAAACGTTTGACTGGACTGGTTTGGCAAGACGATCTAGGATTAGGTTTACCATATCGTTCCAAAGACCTTGAAGAATGTTACCCCAGAAATGGAAGCTTTGAATATTGACCAGCTTGTCTGTTGCTAAAAGCAGACATGCTGTTCAACAATGATGCATACATTTATCAATGGACTCTGCTTCCCAGGAAAGAGAAAAGAACACGCAGAGGTTTGATTATTTAAACTTATGCAAGCTTTCAATCAAAAACATTACTCTCAGAAAAAGCATACACAAATTTCTGCAGATCACTTGTCAATGGGCAACAAATCAAAGCAAAATTACCTGCATAGTTTTTTGCTTTGCTAACTGGTAGAAATTACCCACAGGGTTTGTAACACCACAAGCAATCTGATTATTTACTCCTAACATGTTTACCAATTGCAATTTATTTATTCTACTCACTAATGAATCTGAATTTTTTTATGTATAAATCTGTTTATTAAACAAAGTTACCAGCAAAGCTTCAACACTTCACTACAACTCAGTAGACATGTTTGGAAACAAATCACGACGACTGTTACATTTTATTTACCCCCTCCCTTCCCTACCTGTGGAATTTGATACGCCAGTCGCTCATATTGCCCAGACCTTCTGGGTCACCTGACTCTGAATTTCTCCTTGTCCTACACGTTCAGAAATCCAATACCACTAAATGCAGTGATAGAAATAGCTACTCAGAATCAATTCAGAACTAGACAAGTTTTTGAAAGAAAAAAAAATACTGGTGAGTGGAAAGATGTAGCTACACACTAGTGAAAAGTGATAATCCAGGGATTCTAACCCAGCAATCCCATTCGGAATAAGGAGGCAATTACTTTTCATTGCCGCAGAATTGAAACCAAGTACAAAATGTAAAATATATATCTGAGGCAAATATATTTAGTACATCTGGCCCAGAGAAAGTTAATGGTCAATCAGAAGACTGGTCTCCATGAATTGCGGGGTTTTCTTTCAACTAAATCAACTATTTGATTGTGTACAACTGGATTCAGCCTGAGGTCACATTAGCAAGTGTCCACTGTGCAGCTGAGAGTCTGAAAACATGTGAAGATGAAAGGTATCTTGTGGGCAATCACATTCCACATGAGAAAAGATTGCCCGGCTCGCTGCAGTCTATATTTACATGTCTACATGCTGCTAAAATCACAGAAATTGAAAGCTCTTAATACCTGCAGAGCATAGTTTTTGGAGATTCTTTCAACCATATATGGCACCGTGGTCTGAAAGATTTCTTTAAATGTTAAGGGGTTCATCATAGTGAAGACGCCTGCAAAATGTTCCAGCACCTCTTTTTCTTCTTTCATCCTCACGGTCTGGCAGTTTGCTACGCGGATATAGGTCTGTCCATTTCCTGCTATTTGGACCTAGCAAAAGAGAAGCTTCTTATTAGAGCCCATTCTACACAATTCCATACAGAGGTGACTGCAATCTACCTTTCAGACACCTCACAGTGGCAAATTATTAGCTAAAGAGATTTGGCACAGGTTTAAAAAGAAATGTCAGAGGAATGTCATAAAACAAATACCAAATTCTATTTTCCCATTTCACGATTTGATAGAATGTGCATAATCGCAGAGCTACCAGCTATAAAGATGTTAGGCAGAGAGGTTTTGAACCAAAGATTATTTCTGTCAATGCTCTCTGCAACAGTTAGACACGTCTTGAATTGTAGTGAACTATCACAACTTAGGGGCTTGTTTACAAAGCCGCGGTAGCGGTTTCCAATCGTTATCGGAGCCGCGTCATGGGGCAGCGGCTCTGATAACGATTGGAAACCGCTACCGCGGCTTTGTAAACAAGCCCCTTAGTGAGAATCCAGACATTGGTTTTAACGCATTATCGCAGCTTAGTAACAGACCCCTAGGTAAGGGCACTGGATTATTCTAGCCAGGTTGCTCACCTGATAGATGTCCAATGCTTGCATTGCATATTTCACCAGCTTTATGTAAATCTGAGTCTCTTTTGGTTGCAGTTGCTTGTTGGGAATAAACTGTGTTTCTGGAAGATATTTAAAAAAGGCTACAATTAGAATTTACCAACAGTGCCATCCACTTGTATAATAAGATGCAGCCTTAACAAGTTGTCTAATTAAATATTACGTAGCATTACCACCAGGTGCTTTACATGACGTTATTCCCCACGTGATGGTCTTGACACCACAGACCAAGGTTTTTACCAAGCTTCGGCAGTCTGTTACTTGGAATGTCTGTTTGTCCTCTTTATCTTTCTCGCCTTGTTTATCGAATACTGGTACTGGAGCTGGGGTTATGGGTGTGTGGCAGGGGTTGCGGGTGGGGCTGTAGCGGGGGTGGGAGGCATGGGGACACCTGGCAAGAGAGCTTCAGCTACCCCGAGTTCTGACTGGGGCTTGCACTTTTTAAAGATGGCAGAGAGCTGGTATCGTGCAATAGTGTGGAACTTCAAGACAAAAACCTGAGAGACAGAAGGGGAGAAAGAAAAGTCACTGTCAATCTAACAGAACTGGTACAGAGAACGCAAAGAAAAGCATTATCAAATGGCAACCAAAAGTACAGAGGTGCCAGGAAGCGACACATTGTAAACAGCAAATACATCATTAGAAAAATAAATCAACAAATCTGGTATGTGTGATCAGCACCCAGTTTTGCACTTATTTTCTCCTGGCAGTAACACATGCCAGGGTTTATGACACTTAGTGCTATAAACCATGCAGCTGGTACAATCCTTTGTGCTCTTGCCTTCTTAATGCATACATCATAAATCTGACTGTTTATGAAATGCATCATAACCCACAAGAGCAAGCAAGGTGAAATTTTATTCATCAGATAATTTCCTTTCCTGGAGTACCGCTAGACTAGCCCAGACAAGTAAACTGTGTCCCCCTGCTAGCAGATGATAAAGACAAAGATTAGAAACTTCCAGTGACATCATCACTGGTACTAAGGCAGGTACAGCTAGGAGCTTTCTGTCTCCAGCAGATGGTGGTTGCTGGAATGGTGCAGCATGGATCTCTGAGTTCCTGGGCAACTGTCCTGTGGGGCACTTCCCCAGTAGAGCCTGCATAGTAACATCTCCAGGGCGAAAAGAAAAGTTGACCACTGCATAGGGTTTATTTCATGCAAGAGAATAATGTAGCTACTTTGCAAAATTTTGACTGCCTTATTACTACTACTACTACTGAGCATTTGTAAAGCACTACCAGTCATACGCAGTGCTGCACAGACATGTAAGAGACAGTCCCTGCCCATTAGAGCTTACAGTCTAGTCAAGACAAAACAAAAGACAAAACACAGAAGGTGTAAGCAGGGATAGACTAGGGGAAAGAAAAGGGGAGAGAAAAGAGATCAGGTGAGTAAAGATCCAAAAGCAGCAGAGGGTCAGAGAAGGTGCCTGGCATACAGACACAGGTAGTTTGTTCCAGGCGTAAGGTGCAGCAAGGTGAAAGGAGAGAAGTCTGGAGTTAGCTGTAGAAGAGAAGGGCACAGATAGAAGTAGTTTGCTAGAAGAGCGGAGTTCCCGAGGGGGGTTTGTAAGGAGAGATAAGAGAAGAAAGGTAGTGAGGAGCTGCAGAGTGAATGCACTTATAGGTCAGCAGGAGAAGTTTGAACTGGATGCGGAAACGGATAGGGAGCCAATGAAGTGACTTGAGAAGAGGAGTAATATGGGCATGACGAGGCTGGCGGAAGATTAGTCACGCAGCAGAGTGTTAAACAGATTGAAGGGGAGAGAGATGATTCAAAGGGAGACCAGCAAGGAAAAGGTTACAGTAGTCAAGATGGGAGGTGATTAAGGAGTGGATAAGCGTTTTAGTAGTGTGTTCAGAAAGGAAAGAGCGGATTTTGCTAATGTTATAGAGAAAGAAACGGCAGGTCTTAGCTACGAGATGGATGTGTGTGGAGAAAGAGAGAGAGAGGAGTCAAAGACAACCCCCAGATTGTGGGCCGAGGGAACAGGAAGGAGTAGAGAGTTATCCACAGAGACTGAGAAAGGAGGAAGAGGGGGGGAGGTTTTAGGGGGAAAGATGAGAAGTTCAGTCTTGGCCATGTTTTTCAAGCGGCGGTGAGACATCCAGGCAGCAATGTCGGAAAGGCAGAGATCCGGGTCTGGATTGCCGGAGAGATTTCAGGCGTAGAGAGGTAGATCTGGGAGTCATCGATATACAGATGGTACTGAAAGCCAAGGGAAGAGATAAGCACATCAAGGGACTGGGTATAGAGAGAGAAAAGGAGTGGACCCAAGACAGATCCTTTGGGCACACCAACTGGGAGTGGGGTAGGAGAGGAGGAGGAGCCACAAGAACACACACTGAAGGAGCGATGGGAGAGATAGGAGGAGAACCAGGAAGAAAGGGAGGGATCAGAGGTGGAGGCACTTTGAGGAAAGAGCTGAGAGTAGTAAAGAGACGGCGAGGATCAGAGGCAAGGGAGTTAGTCAGATGGATATAGTAGTCTCGTTTGGCAAGAACTATGGCTGACTGGAAAGAGACAAGAATGAATTTGAAGTGTAGAAAGTCTGCAGGGGACCGGTATTTGAGCCAAGCACGCTCAGCAGAATGGGTACAGGAAAGTAGATAGCGGGTAGTGGGTGTAGAACATCTCACAGGACATGGGATGGGCGGAGCAAGAGCACCCAGAGCCAAGGAGTGTGCAGCATTATAGGAAGTTACTGCCTCGTCGACAGAATTGGATGACATAGTGGAAGAAAGAGATGAAGAAATAGTGGAAGAGAGAGCCAAGGTATCAATAGCATGAAGATTTCTAAATAGGTTGGAGGAGACAGGACGAGGCTGAGGCGGCGGGTGATGAAGAATAAAGCTTAAGAGGTGATGGTTGGATAAGGGAAGAACTGAGCTACAGAAGTTTGAGGGTAAGCAACTAGAGAGAAATATCAGGTCAAGGCAGTGGCCATGCTGGTGAGTGGGGGCAGTGGAACAAAGCTGGAGGTCAAACGAGGAGCTAAGGGAGAGGAGCTTTAGCTTTATCCTGCTAGCCAGGGAGGTGAAGGCAAACTAGAGCAACTCTCAGCAATGTCATCATTTGTATATACACTGGTGCAGCTCAGACGCCAGTATGATCTACCTTCAGCAGGTGGCAGGTGTGTGGACTGGTGCAGCAGTGCAGATAGGCCTGTCTCCCATGACCCAGAACACAGTCTTGTAGCTTGTGTCTTTGAAACTTTGGCCGTTTGCTCAGGTATATCCAATATCTCCAAGCTGAGAGCTGCCCTGTGTCCCATGCTGTTACCCAAGGGTTCCAGCACTGGTGGGCCAAACAGCGACAAGGGGACCCCATGGAGCCCCTAAGGGAGGTTGGTAAGTCTGGAATCAGGCCCCCCTTCTCTCTCTGTTCTGCATCTACATGTTCTGTTTTATTTTTGCCCTCTTTCTTTATTGGCTCTTTGGCTCTGTTACGTGATTAAAGCCACTTCAGCTCATGGGCATAGTTTGCCCCAGTGGCCACAACTCTTTGTCTGCATACAGGGATCTGATCTCCCATGGGCAGAAGAGAAGGGGGAAGCCATGATCGCGGTCCAGAGGCAAGGTGCCTGCCTGTGGGTATCTAATCCCCTGCGGGCTGAAGAGAAGAAAGACCTATCTGCCCACGGGAGATAGGATCCTGGTGGGCAGATAAGAGGGAGATTGCGGTTGCGACTGCAGTCTGCAACTGAAAATGTACTGGGGGGGGGGGGGGGGCGAGGTCTAGGACAATTTAAAGGGGCAGTGGCCTATTTAGAAAAGGAAGATGAGGAGAGAGGATTTTAGGGCAGAGGATGGGCGGGCTAGGGGGTTAGTGAAGGAGGAAGAGTCTGAAGAGTAACAGAGGAAGAGAACCAGCAGGAGAGAGGTTGGCAGGGGAGGGAAGGGTGCATTCCCTTCCCCCTAGAACAAACATAAGCACCACGTCCCCACCCCCACTCACTCTAGGTATGTATGACCTAGATTGGCCACTGTTGGAAACAGGATACTGGGCTTGATGAACCTTGGTCTGACCCAGTATGGCACATCTTATGTTCTTAAGTACACAGGCACCCCACCTCCGCACGACAGAAACACACACCTCACCTCGTCATGACAGATATGCACACACACACACAGGCACCCCATTTCCTCACGACAGACACACACACACACACCTCACCTCCTCACGACAGACACACGCGCATACCTCACCTCCTCATAACAGACATGTAGAGTAAATGGGGGGGAGGGGGGCAAGGAGGTCACAAGCACTGGCACCTAAGATGCCCATTGAGATATTTATGGTGCTGCTCTTTATTGGGTGGGCTCCTTACTGTGTTAATTTTAGAAGCTGGTGTCATTATATGGTAGATTTGCATTATAGTTATAATCACCAAAATAAATTATAGCTAATTTTATTTTGGTGTTAGAAACTGCATTGTGGTTCTCTTTTTCTTTTTGTCCCTTGACGTGTGAGCACCTTACATCTCTGTTTTTTTGGGGAATATATATTTACAGGTGTCAGTATTTTTTTAATCTTAGGGTACCAGGCTAAATAATTAAACGGCTACAATTTTTGATGCATTTTAATTATGTAGCCTGGAATATGTTCCTTTCCTTTTTTTTTTGACAAAACCACTGAAAAAGAACTTTGACTCCCTCTTTGAGTATCCTGGGGGGGGGGGGCGTCAGTTCATCCCTTGCCTGTTTGATATACTGGCTTCCTATCCATCTATTTTTTTTTTTTTAAAGATAACCATAATGAACATGCAAATATATCGCCCACCCTTTGCTCCCCCCCTCCCAAATGAAGCGGTCAAACTACGTTCATGCTTCAGCTGCAAAAAAAAGTCTTCAAGCAGCTGGGCTTTCCTAGATCTATGTGGGTGACTGGTGAGACCCTTCTTCGGTTTCTCCAGCCAGCCTATCAGGTACAGCGATTCCCTTATCAATCAAGGGTTACCTTTTTGACATGCTTTTTTTCTTTTTTCAATGTTTGAGCTCTGCTGCGATGCCAGATGCATGGAGGTATGCCGCTTGCAGTTCCTGCCAAGTGAGCTCAATGACTGGCTCTTTTTGCCCCGCGTGCAATGAAGGCCGCTCTTTGGGAAAATGAGCAGGTATAGAAAATTTCCCCTTGGATTTTAGTGCAGACTTCCTTAATCTAGTTCTAAAAGAATTCTCTATCAAAAAGGGAGATGCTAAGCCAACAGTGTAGATTGGAGACAACCTTTCAAATTCTGGAGGCAATCGAGGAGTTCATCTAAGAAATGATCAGTCACATCAGGGAGTTACAAACTCGTGGTTCAACCTCTTGTAATGTACATTTCCATGAAGATCTCAGCCTAGAGCTGCCAAATGAAGTTCCGATAGGTTCTCAGTGATCTTAAAGGGATCTCTCTCTTCATAGTGGATGCTCTATTTTAAGGATCAATCCCTCTTAGGCTTGAAAAACTTTAATGAAAGTCTACATTCCAGATTATTAAAGCCCTATCTTTTCTACCAGCTGAGCTTATGCTTTTCCTAGTTTTCCAGAGGATTAATTTTATACATTACAGGTTCAACTGTAGGAGGTATGCATTTTATATGCTGTGATTATTTATTATGTTCTTTCATTATATATAATGACCTTGCAGGCCAGAGCTGTAGTAACCTGGGCAACCAAAGTATATATGCCTTGTCTTTTGTTTTATGTTATAATGATCTTAATTTGTTTCGTAGACAAATATATTTAATGCTTAATGTTATGTACTCCCACCTCAGAGAAAGTCATAAATACGACCAGATAAATAGTAAATCCATACCTCCAACATTCTCATGAGAATGTCTCTACCATTTCCATTTTCCTGTTCACTTTTGGAACGGATACAATCCACCAGATTTAACAGAAGCTTGCAGGACATTGTCTGGATACTGCTGGGCAATGACTCATCATCAATGTTCTTGGCAAAGAGTTGGACAGCAAGGGAGAGATCATTGAGAGGAAGATGTTGCCGGACATGATGTACCAAATCTGCTAGCGTACTGTAGGCAAGAGGCCTGAAAGTCAGAAAGAAATGCAGACTACCTTAATAATTACACAGACTTACAAGTGGAGTCTGGCGTGCTGGCCATCATTAAACAATATAAGTTATGGCTGGATCATGGCATGCTTGTCATCTTTTCCTTCGCCTATAGTTCTTCCAACCATCTTTGAAATCCTGACTCCATAAAACTAGTACATGGTAATCATTATAAATGTAAGCGGGGGATGGTCAGCGGCGGCAGCTAGCCCTTGTAAAGCGTCTAGCCATCACTACTGAACTTTTAACCTGGATTTTTAATGCTGGGGCCATATTGATAATCCCAAACAAGCATTGATAATCCCAACAACATATTGATAATCCCAAACAAGCATTCATCTTACTTTTCATTGACATCTCCGCCGCGTTTGATAGTGTCCACCACACTATAATGCTCAATAATCTTAGACAGTTAGGAATAAAGTCTACAGTTCACAAATGGTTTACCTCATATTTAAATAACAGAATCCAAAATGTTAGAATAGGCAACCAAATATCTAACACATACAAACAGGAGATCAGTCTACCACAAGGTTCAGCATTATCAGCCCTCCTTTTCAACATTTACATAAAGCCAGTCTGTAACATTTTCAAGAAATTCAAGGTCCATTATCATCTATATGCAGATGACATAATGTTGTACATTCCTTTTACGATTCCAACCTTACCAATGCAACTTCTATCAGATTGCTTTAACGAAATAACATCATGGCTAAAAAATCAAATCTCCACATCAACCATTCAAAAACAGAAGTACTAATTGTAACAAGAAATCAATCCTATAAACCCCCAACTCATATTACACTACAAAACCAGGAGATCAAAATAAAAAATGAAGTGCGCTACCTAGGTGTCATACTCGACTCATCTTAGCATGAACACACACATCAGAAATACTACAAAGAAAATCTATTTTAAGCTTAAAATTCTTAAGCAACTACGCCCACTGGTATACACACAAGATTTCATCAGTATAATACAGGCCATCATAACTCCTCATTTTGATTTTGCTAACCTCACCCTACTAGGTACAACAAGACAAAATATTAAACGAATTCAACTAGCACAAAACGCAGCTGCCAGAACCATAATGAAAGTACACCCATTCCAACATATAACACCCATACTTGCATATCTACACTGGTTACCAATTCATAGTAGAATAATCCACAAAACTATAATAACTACCTTTAAAGCACTAAATGATATGGCCCCATCTACACTCAACAAAATTATCAAAAAAGAACCTCCTAAACCCACCCACAGAAAAGGCCACTCAAACAAGCTAACAACCCCAAATGACTTTACAGTTAACCAATAATAGAGCCTTCTCGCACGCAGCCCCCACACTCTGGAACTCCCACCCAGATGAACTAAGATCATTAAATGACATTAAAGAGATCCGAAAAAAACTGAAAACACACCTATTCACCACACACTATGGCCCTATAGACAATTCTTCCCACCTACTAGATAATGGCTAATAATGTAACCCTGTTCACACAACCAACAGGTTTATACCAGGACATTACAACTATGAAAATATAACCCCCTCTTAATCCCTAACACCTATGAAACCTCAAATGTACATAGTTATTATTGTATATTGTATATAGTTATCATATTGTTGTTGTTATTGTTATTGTTTTCGTTACTATCATACTGTTATCATGTCAACACTTATATTGTTCCTTGTAATTCGATGTTCCATGTAAAACAGACCCGATCTGTGCAGTTCTTGTTCTCTGTAAACCGCAACTGATCTATGGAAGGTGCGGTATATAAATGATTGTTTAAATAAATAAATAAATAAATAAAAATATTTGGGTCGGCTGGATAGCGCCACAGCTAACCAGACAAGGGTGACATTCAGCCACTGTCCAGTTAGCTGCAGCAGCGAAAGTTAGGTCGGCCTTCAAAATGCCTAACTTCTGCCGCTAGCCAGTTATCCCCCATGGGGTCATTTAGCGGCAGCACCCGGGATATTCAGCAGCGCCAACCATATTAGTGCCGCTGAATATCCCGGGTGCTGCAACTAATGCAGTTAGCATGTCTGCTATCCCCGTTAATTGCATTGGAGATCGGCCCCCCCCTAACATTTTGAGAGGAAATGACATCATCCGCATGATGGCAGCTTAATTCTTGAACTCTGAGGACAACAACTTATATGTGCTAAATTCGCATTGACAGGCATCGGCGTCTGCCCATCTCCCCTCATGTGTAACCATTACCAGCAGTGATGGCAGCTAAAAATAAGTCAGGGGACTTGAAGTCTTTTTATCTGGCACGGCAGAAAGGATCCCAACAGCGGACCAGTTGATGACCATGTGGAAGCTCAAGATGAGGGTTCAAGCTCTGCCTCAGAGGACTTGGGCAGGAACCCATAACTGTAGCTACTGTGCACTTTCTGCTTAAAGATCTCAAAAGTGAACTTATGGCAGAGTTTGGCCGAAGGGCTGATGAAATGAAAGAGCTGCTTGCAGATTTAAGAACTAATATGAATGAGCTGGAGAAGTGTGCGGCTTTCAAATAATCTGGGCCGAGGGTGGAGCTAAGATGGCGGCACCTTAGGAGAACAGCGCTTCGGTGATTCCTCAGTTCTCTTTTTCTAATGGCTCCTAAGCGACGTGGAAACACCAAAGTCGGCTAAGGTTGTTACTTACTGTGGCAGAACAGCAGCAAATTGAAGCGCTCCTCCTAAAGGCCCTGGCACCCGAGAAGGCTGTGAAAGACTGCCCGTTAGCGTGGAGCTTTGATGGGGAAAAGTCTGTGCTTGCTTGAACATCGTACACCTGACACACAGCCCCGCACTGGAGGTACCCCGCTCGGCACAGAGAGTACGGAACCAGGCCTTGGTGTCATCGACCTGCTGACCTCCTCACAAGTGGAGGGGGAAGACGGAGAGGTGGGGACCCTGCCTCTTGTTCCACACTAAGAGCCTCCTCCCTATCTGCGGGAGGGCGGAGCAGCAGCAAATGGTGGCTTGCCGAGAGAGAGGGAAATTCGGTTGACAGTTTCTTCGGGTTTGCAGAAAGAATCAGTCCTTAGCAAAAATTTTTCTGAAATCAATTCGGACTATGCTGGTAAAGTTGGAAGTTACAGATTCTAAATGTGCCGCAGACGTCTCGGCATTGGTGGCAAGCAGTTGCTCAGAATACTATTCAGTATCAGACATTTGTGGAAGAAACTCAAGGTAAATTAGGAGAAATTACCAAAGAAATCAGTGACTCTAGAACATCATTGATCAATTGGTCAAGGACAAAGTTGTTATTCATCAAAAATTGGAACCATTTGAGAACAAATTTCGGAGTCTAAATTTGCGAGTTTTAAATTTCCCTCGAGTGTTAAAACGTTTCTCCAATGGAAACATTTAAGAGGTATATGAGAGAGTTCTCTTAATGCCAGAGTCTGCTTTGCCTCCGATAACTAAAGCTTATTTTTTACCGGTTAAGACGTTAATGCAGGAACAGGTTAACTCAGTCTCTGATAAAAAAAAACTTGACTGACTTCTTAGAAGATTCCTCTTGCTCGGTTTTGGCCCAAGCAACTTTACTGGTTAGCTTTGTCTTTGAAAACTATCTTTTTAGGATATTATCTCTTTTCTTTAAGAAACTTAGTGTACCATTTATGGGTGAGAATTTTTCCTGATGCGAGCTGCTCTACACAGGAGCGTAAGTGGATATTCCTTGCTATGCGCCAAGAAACTGTGGCATTAGGTGCAAGTTTTCGATTATGCTATCTGTGCAAATGCTATGTCACATATGCTGGTATTAAGTACATTTTCTCCTCTCCCGAGCAGCTTCGTGCCTTCTTGAACTTTAAGGTTGATGTGGGTGTGGATAGTGGCTAAGGGCAGTGGACGCAATAGAAGTTAGTGTCTGGGGTGTGTGCCTGATACCGTAATTAATGCTTTGTGTTCTTTCCTTAGTATTTAATCCCCATATATTCTTCTCTGCTCCAGCCTCTTATTGTGGTTTAATTTGGGAACATATATTTTCTTTTATTTCTTCTGTTTTGATTTTTTTCCTTTTTGCTCATTATATCTATTATAGTCTCGAATTACTGTCGCAAGTTTATACTTGTAATTTTGTTTAAAATGTGATAAATATAAAATTTAAAAAAAAAACTGGGTCTAAGAGGCAGAGCAGCGAGTTGAAGCCCAGGAGGAAGCTTTAGCGTTGGTGGCTTAGTGGGAGGACAAGGTTGAGACCACCTGGACGGAAATGCAAATAAGCTGAGGACAGAGATTAGAATATGCCGTAACAACTTACGGATTTGTGGTGTCCCTGAAGACAGATATGCTGATGTGGAAGCAGTGGTGCACAAAATCTGTCAAACGGTGCTTCAATGGAGTTTGGGAGGTGCTAATGAGCCGGAAGACATTATGATCAAGTGTACATACCGAGCTCTGGATCGTTTGTGGGTAAATCAACCCAAATCTGGTTCTATGCTTACAACATTATCCAACCAAGGATCATATTCTACGAATGGCCCAGGACATGGGGCATTTGGAGTTCAAGGGCCATAAGATGGAAATTTATGGAGACTAGTCTGGCCTTACTCTACAGAAATAGCGTAGTTACTCACCTGTAACAGGTGTTCTCCAGGAGCAGCAGGAATCAGTCCTCACTTATGGGTGACGTCGGCGCCGACGGAGCCCTCGCGGAGCAATTTTCCCCAGCTTTCAAAGAAAGCCTTTGGGAATTGCAGCGCGCATGCGCGGTCGTCTTCCCGCCCGAGGGTGCCATCTTAGCCAGTCAGATGACATAGCTAAAAAAGACAGCATAAAAATTTGCAAAAAGAACATAAGCAGACGATTGCAACTCCAAGGGGAGGAGGGAGGGTAGTGAGGACTGATTGCTGCTGCTCCTGGAGAACACCTGTTACAGGTGAGTAACTACGCTTTCTCCAGGACCAAGCAGGAAGTCAGTCCTCACTTATGGGACTCCCAAGCTCAAGGCTACCGGAGACCCTAAGCACAAAAATGAGCTCCCTCTAGCTCAGCAGCACAGAAGGATAGAATCTTCGCTGAATTATCATCCACCGTAGCCCACATCCGGGATGGAGGGTAGGAGTTGCTCAGACCTCAAAGAGATTACGGAGGACTGCCTGTCCGAAAGCACTGTACCTACGGGACTCCCTCTCGAGACAGTAATGGACCGCAAAAGTCTGGCTCGAAGATCAAGTAGCGGCCCGGCAGATGTCTGCCAGCGGAACAGAGCGGAGGTAAGCCACTGACGTGGCCTTTGCCCGAACGCAATGAGCCGTGACTCGACTTTCTAAGGAGAGTCCGGCTGCCCCATAAGCCCAAGAGATACAGTCCGCAACCCAGATGGACAGAGTACGCTTGGAGACCGGGAGCCCCAATTTATTGGGGTCAAAAGACACAAAAAGCTGAGCAGCTTTACGGTGCTCCCGCGTACGGTCAAGGTAGAAGTTCAATGCCCTTCTACAGTCCAGGGTATGGAGGACCGTCTCAGCTCGGCTGGAGTGTGGTCTGGGAAAGAAGGTTGGAAGTACCACCTCCTGATTGATGTGAAAAGGGGAGACCACTTTAGGCAGAAATTTTGGGTGAGTCCGTAGGACTACCCTATTCTTGTAGAACCTAGTGTAAGGGGGATCAGACACGAGGGCCTGCAATTCACTTACGCGTCTAGCGGAAGTGAGGGCTATCAAGAACAGTGTTTTCCAAGACAGAAAACGGAGAGAACAGGTAGCCATAGGTTCAAAAGGCGGACAGGTGATCCGCTGCAAAACCACATTCAGGTCCCAGTCAGGCGCTGGCGGGCGCAGAGGTGGTTTAAGTAGAAGGAGACCTCGGAGAAACCTCGCTACGAGAGGGTCATTGGAGAGAGGTCTGCCGTCCACCGGCACATGATGTGCTGAAAGAGCACTGAGGTGAACTTTGACGGAGTTTGGACTTAAGTCCCAGATTAGAGAGGTGGAGCAGTACTGCAAGATCACCGACACCGGGCAGGAGAAGGGATCCTGAGACTGTTGGGTACACCAGACTGCAAAGCGACGCCATTTAAGGGCATAGCATTTGCGGGTAGAAGGCCGTCGCGAAGCCAAGACGACTTCCTCCACCTCCGCCGGCAGGAGAAGGGGAGCAAGGACTACCCTCTCAGCAGCCAGGCCATGAGGTTGAGAGACCTGAGGTTGGGGTGCAGGAGGGACCCCTGATCCTGAGTGAGGAGATCCGGTTGTACCCCCAGAGGGATTGGATCCTCCACCGCCAGTTGCAGCAGGAGCGGAAACCACGGCTGCCTGGGCCAGCGAGGGGCCACCAGGATCATGAAGGCTTTGTCTCGGAGAACCTTGAAAAGAGTCCGAGAGACCAGCGGGATGGGAGGGAAAGCGTACAGAAGGCTCCCCGACCACGAGATCAGAAAGGCGTCCGCCGCCACCCGAAGGGGGTGTGGCCGACGAGAGCAGAAGCGAGGAAGCTGCCGGTTGTGAGGACTGGCAAAGAGATCCACCGTGGGGAGACCCCACTTGAGGAAGAGCTTCTGAACTACCAAGGGATCCAGACGCCACTCGTGCGGCTGGAGGACCCTGCTGAGTTTGTCTGCAAGGCAATTTTCTTGGCCCGGGAGATAAACTGCCTTGAGGAGAATGCCGTGACTGACGGCCCAAGAGCAGAGCTTCTGTGCCTCCCGGCAGAGGAGGAAGGAGCCCGTGCCCCTCTGCTTGTTCACATAGAACATGGCAACTTGATTGTCCGTCTGGACAAGGACGGACTGTTGGGAAGTCAGGTGGGAGAAGGCCTTGAGAGCCAGGCGGATCGCCCTGAGCTCCAGGAAGTTGATCTGCTGAGCAGACTCCCACGTGGTCCAGAGGCCCTGAGTACGTGCCTCTTGGCAATGTGCTCCCCAGCCCAGGAGGGATGCATCGGTGGTCAGCACCCGGGTCGGCTGAGGTGACTGGAAAGGCATTCCGAATATCAGGTTCGGCTGCCGGAGCCACCACCGGAGAGACGAGACCAGCGGCTCGGAAACGTGCACTAGGTCTGCTAGGCCGCCCGTGGCTTGTCGCCACTGCTGGCGGAGACACCATTGAGCAGACCGCATATTCAGGCGGGCATTGGTGGTCACATGGACGGTGGAAGCCATATGGCCGAGCAGTCTCAGGAAGCGCCTGGCGGAGACCAGGGGCTGGCTGCGAAAGCGGTCGGCTAGGTCCATGAGCCGTTGAGCCCTGTCGAGCGGTAGGAATGCTCGCGCCTGAGGAGTGTGCAGCCTTGCGCCGATGAACTCGAGATCCTGTGAGGGGAGCAAAGTGGACTTTGCGAAGTTTATAACAAAGCCCAAGTGCTGCAGCAGAGTCACCGTGCGGCACGTGGCGTTGGTGACCTCCTGAGCGGACGCTGCTCTGATGAGCCAGTCGTCGAGGTACGGAAAGACATAGAGGCCGTGAAGCCGGAGATGGGCCGCCACGACCGCGAGACATTTTGTGAAGACTCGCGGTGCGGAGGACAGGCCAAAGGGCAGTACTCTGTACTGGTAATGATTTCCTGCCACCACAAACCTTAGGTATTGGCGGTGGCTTGGGTGGATGAGGATGTGCGTGTAGGCATCCTTTAGATCCAAGGAGCATAGCCAATCTCCCTGCTGGAGGTAGGGCAGAAGGATTCCAAGGGTAAGCATTTTGAACTTCTCCCGCACAAGGAACTTGTTGAGGTTGCGCAAGTCCAGGATGGGTCTGAGGCCCCCTGTTCTCTTTGGTATCAGAAAATACCTTGAATAAAAGCCTTGACCTCTCAGGTGGTGTGGCACCGGTTCCACCGGCTGTTCCTGCAGAAGACCTGCTAACTCCTGAAGGAGCAACTCCCTGTGCAGAGGGGGGCGCGGAGGTTCTCCCGGAAAATAGGAGGGAGGGACCTGATGGAAGTGGAGAAGATAGCCTTCTCGCACGACCTGAAGCACCCAGGCATCTGCGGTGATGCTGGACCACCTGTGGGCGAAGTGAACCAGCCCGGCCTCCGGTGCTGGGAGGAACCAGCGGGGGGGGAGAGGCTATGCTTAGCGAGTCAAAAGCCCCCACCCTGCTGAGCAGGGGCTGGTGGTGCAGGCTTGGGGGCTTGCTGCCTACGGGACCCGCTACCCCGTCCCTTGGCCTGCTGGCCCTGTTGGGGAGCTGCAGGGGCCTGATAATGGGGGTATTGTTTGTAGGCAGCCGCCTTCCTCGGGTAAAAGGACTTTTTCCCCGAGCCCTTCTTTTTCTGGGAAGGGGCGGAGGTCTTCCTAGAAAGCCTGGTCCTGGTGAGAGTCTCAGTCTCAATTTGCGCAGCCTTTTCCGCCATGGGCTTGCCAAAGAGGTTTTCGCCTCGGCAGGGGACATCGACCAACTTGTCCTGCACCCAGGGCTCAAGGTCTGACGACTGAAGCCAAGCCTGTCGGCGGGCACCGATGCCGGCTGCGGCCACTCGAGCCGAGGCTTCAAAGCCATCATAGGCTGCTCGGGACATGAACTTTGAGCATTCCCGAATGCCGGTGGACAAGGCTAGGAACCTCCGCAAGGGCTCCTCGGAGAGACCAGCGGAGAATCCGGCTAGCTCTTTAGCCAGATCCCGGAGATACATGCCCATGTATAGCTGGTAAGTCTGGACACGACATGCGAGCATAGAGCCCTGGAAGCACTTCTTGCCAAGGCCATCCAGGTTACGGGCCTCCCTGCCAGGAGGCACCGAGGAGTGCATCTTCTGGCTCTTAAGACGATGCATGGCCGATTCCACTACCATGGAATGGTGTGGCAGCTGTGCCTTTTGAAAGCCAGGGCTCTTGCGGACTCGATAGATAGAATCGACCCGCTTGCTCAGGACCGGCGAGGAGGCCGGACTCTCCCACATGCGGAAGAGTAGTCGTTCCAGCATAGGAGGAACCGGCACAGTAAAGTGTTCCCTCGCGGGAGAGTCATACTGGAGGGCGTCGAGCTCTTCGGCTCGAGGCTCCTCCTCGGGATCCGCAGGGAAGGCCAAAGCCTTGGCCATATCCCTAACGAAGTCCGAGAACCGGGCATCCTCCGGGGGGGACTGCTTCCGAGGCTCGGACTCCGGTGAGTCCGATGGGACACACCGAGTCCGGAAAGAATCAGGTGACTCTTCCTCCTCAGACTCCCAGACCGACTCCGACGAGGACTCGGTGGGGTCGGCCCGGGCAGGGTGCGGCGCCAGCCGCCCCGACGCCGAGGGAGTCGGCGTCGGCGACCTCGGTCCCGAACGGGAGGCCGAGGGCGACCTCGACCGAGGATCGACTCGAGTTCTCATCGACTCGAGGATCGGCTCGGTCTCCGGGGTCAACTTGGACGTCGACGTCCCGGCGGTCGGGGCAGCGACGCCAGCGAAGCCAGCGAGCAGTGCCCTCTGCTGGTCCATGAAGGCAGACAGTCTGCTCTCCAAGGCCGTCAACCTGAGTCCGAGCTCAGGTGACCCAGCAGCCCCCGACCGGGGCCCCGACGGCGGCTGTCGCGGAGGCGAGTCCAGAAGGACCACAGGACTTACCCGGGCAGGCATCTCCGACTCCAGGCGAGGTCGCTTCGGGACGTGTTCCTTCTCCAAGGACCCGGGGCGGCTGTCGGGGCTATGCGACCTGGCCCTCGCGGAACCAGGAGCGTCCACCGACGCCGCCCTCGCGGGTTTTTCCTTCCGACGATGGTCCCCGGAGGGAGAACCCCGGGTCGGAGGAGCTCCGGCGACGGTCCGAGCTGGAGCCTTTCGACACGGAGGCCTCCGACGAGGTCCGGGTACGGCTGGGGTCAGCGAAGATTCTCTCACGCTGATGCCGCCGACTTCTCAACGCCTTTGAGGACAGTTTGCTGCAGGGCCCACAGATCAGTTCCTCATGATCCGGGCCCAGGCAGCGGAGGCAAAAGTCGTGTGTGTCGGTTAGTGACATATTTCGGTCACACCGACCACACCGTTTAAACCCACTGGCAGCCATCGGGGGAAAAAGGGCCCCTGCGAGGTCAAAGGACCGGGCTGCCAGGGAAAAACGAAAAACGAAAGCTGACTAAGTCAGAAAAACCGAAAAAAGTAAGAGGACTCGAGACCGGCGTCGCGAGTCCGGGCGGGAAAAACGATCGGCGTCGAACCGAAAGAAAAAAGGATAAAATAAGAAGAAAATCAACTTTTTCGCGGGGACAAGACGGGGACGTCTGTAGGGCTCCGCGGAAAAAAGAAGACTGGCTAAGATGGCACCCTCGGGCGGGAAGACGACCGCGCATGCGCGCTGCAATTCCCAAAGGCTTTCTTTGAAAGCTGGGGAAAATTGCTCCGCGAGGGCTCCGTCAGCGCCGACGTCACCCATAAGTGAGGACTGACTTCCTGCTTGGTCCTGGAGAAAGCAGGAGTTCTGTGAGGTTACAACGCCTCTCCAGCAAGGTGAGCTGCACTTTCGTTGGTTGCATCCCACTGGTCTAGCATTCTCCAAGAATGGAGTGACTTACTGTTGCAAGTCTTTGGAGAATGCAGTAAAGGCACAAAGAGATGGGCCTTGGGTATTTGATGGCACATCAAGCTTATGTTTTCACCTACATCACATCAGCCTCTATCTAAATGGCAACATGTATCAGTCGGTGTCTCGAATAGCTGAGGGTGTCAGATGCAGGGTATACAGTAAAGGCTTCATCGAATTTTGTCATGTAGGTGATTTGTTGGATGCATGACAAGATTTGCACCCGAATGATAAAGAGTTTATACATATACTAAAACCTAACCCTGTCAGAGCCAATTTGATTATATTTTGATTTCTTATTTTCTACCACTGAAAATTGAGGCAGTAGACACTGGGCAACTTACAGTGTTGAATCATGTAACATAACAACATAGCATATGATGGCAGATAAAGACCAGTATGGTCTATCTAGTCTGCCCAGTAAGGTAGCAAGAGTGGTCATAACTGCAGCTCAGTGCAGGTCACCCCCTCTATGCTTGTGTTTAGAGTGTACCTGCCGCTCCATGCGGGTCAGCCATCCTCTATCTATTGAGTATAAAATATACTTAAGTTGGCTTTGATTTCATCCTCTTGCTATAAAGGGATGCAGTGTATCTGTCCCATGCCATTTGAATTTCGTCATTGTATTTGCTCCATCACCTCCAACGGGAGGGCATTCCAAGTATCCACCATCCTTTCAGTGAAAAAGTATTTCTTGATGTTGCTTTTAAGTTTATTGCCTTGCAGCTTTATCATATGCCCTCTAGTTTTACAGCTTCCCCTTCTTTGAAAAAGGTTTGTTTATTCATTTATACTCTTAGAGGCCAATTCTGGAGGCACATGTCTGGGCCATCAGGACATCTTAACTGCCAAGCATTAGACCATTCCTCCAGTGTTTTTAGATCTTTCCTCATGTCGCTCACCCCCTCAGAAGTGTCCACTCTGTTGCAAATTTGTGTCATCTGCAAAAAGGCAGGCCTTTCCATTCAGTCCCTCTGCAATATCACTCACAAATACATTAAACAGTATCTGTCCCAGGACCAATCCCAGGACTACGCGCCTTCCTTTCTTCTGAGAGATTTCCATCTTCCACCACCTTCTGTTACCTGTCAGACAACCAATGTCTGATCCACTTCACCGCCCTAGGACCTATCCCCAGGCTGCACAATTTATTGATAAGCCTCCGATAAGGAACAGTTTCACCGGCTTTGTTGAAATCTACGTATATCATGTGTGTTTTATTTTGATAAAGAGGAAGGGAGGAAAGAAATGTGGCATATGCCTACCGCTTACATGACGACTCCGAGTTTGCTGAGTATTTGGCGCAGCGCTCGAAGGATCATGCAAGCCATAATGAGGAACATAGGAAAGATCTGCGCCTGTTTTGGGAAACCACAGAGATTTGGTTTTTTGAGGTTTCTCTTTGGCTGGTGTCTGGGCTTTATATTCTCAACCCTGAGCTCGAGTGCAGGTCAATGGGAATCTCTCAGAGGCTTTTGTGCTAGGGAGAGGAATTTGGCAAGGCTGCCCACTTCTGCTGGGTTTATTTGCGCTATGAATGGAGCCCTTGGCTAGGAAGCTTAACTAGACTGTTGAGGTGAAAGCAGTTAGACAAGAGAGCTGTGGAAATTAAGATGGCTCTCTTTGCAGATGTTGATGTTGCTTGAAGAGCCTCAGAGCTCTCTTCCTCAGGGTTGGAGTTGTTTAAAGACATTTCTGGGCTGAAAGATAACTGAGAAATTGTTAGCATTAGATATTAGTGGGACTATTTCAGCAGCTTGGTGCAGTGAGGGAGGTTGTTTTTCTCTTCAGTGGGTTCCCAAAGCCTTGACTTATTTAAGCTTGAGGATTCCCTGGAATTTATATCTATTTAATAGCTTAAATGTTAGTGTTACAGAAATTGGCTGTGCAGCTAATGGCTTGAGCTAATCTGCCCCTGTTCCTTTGGGGGAAAGGTGCAGGGAGTTAAGATGGTGGTCTTCCCGCTATGGTTGCATATGTTACAATATTTACTGGTGGAGGTTTCAAAAGAGATGTGCTTAAATGGGATCAGATGGTTATGAGGTTTTTATGGCGGCAGCAGAAACCTCTGGTTTCTTTGGTAATCTAAAGTTTAGTAGCCCTGTGGATGGAGGTCTTGGGTTGCCCAATCTCCAGCTTTATAATATTAGTTGCTTGTTACATGCAGTGTAAAACTGGTTTTCTAGGGCGTCATCATTTGCTGATGTAGCACTGGAGGCAAAGTTGGTGTGCCCTCATTCTTTGGCTTATGCTTTGTATACTGCACGCCCTTCGCCTCCAAGAGGGGTGGATCAAGCCTTTGGTTAGGACTACAAGATGGGCTTGGAAGTGGGCTCGGAGGAAAATGGGGGTCTCCTCCAATGTTTCTTTTTATTTCCCCCTTGTTGGGAATGACGATTTTTGTTCCAGGAACGGATGCAACCTTGTTTTACCGGTGGAGATCACGGGAGCTTCAATCGGTATGGCAACTTGTGGCACAAGATGGTCCAGGCACATATAGTTTTGCTATTTATTTATTTAACAATTTTTCTATACCGCTTTTCTTGTATTCAAAGTGGTTAACATGGAACAGCAACGTTGAACATTATAGAACAGGTCATTAAACTTGGAGAGGGAACTTTAAACAATAACTGGGTATATTTATTTAGACAGATTTGTATACCACCTTAACCTTCAATCAAAGTGGTCACATCACTATTGGAGGGTTACATTTAACATCATATTACATAGAACAGTCCAACAACTTGGAGTGATGGGGTTTAACATCTTATTTACATGGGTGGTTGTTACAGGTTGAGGGTGTTATTAGGTGGTAGGAATTGATTTGGGTTATAACTGTTTGTTTTGTTAATGGGGTCATATTTTGAGGTTATGTTTCCTGGCTATGTTGGGGGTCATATATGAGGCTATGTTGCAGGAGTCCTTTTCTCTGGCCCCCAGTGATTTTTATGGGTATATGCAAATTCGATATTACATCAAACACTCATTTAAAGGGTCTGATCCTCTTGCTGGAGGAAGGCAAGTTTGTTAATGAAAAAAGGCATTTATCCCTTGGTTATATGGACAACTGAATGAAGAGATGAAGCATGGAGTCTGAAGCAGCCATCACGGAGGAGTGGGTGAAGGATAAAGATTATCTTAGTAGAAGTACGTTTGGGGTGTATGAAGTAGTGGAGAGTACGGTTTGGTGTGAGATGCAGTTTAAGTTTTTATACAGGGCTTATATTTCTCCGCATAGAGCTTATCTAATTAGGGTTATTGATATGGTTGTGTGTTCTTAATGCAGGAATGGTCCGGATTCATTTATGCATCGTATTTGGAAATGTGGTGGTATGGCTAATTTTTGGAAGGTGTTTGCTAGTCTCTCTGGCTTACTGTGGAACGAGTTTACATCCCTTCCCAGAGTGTTTATTAAATCAATGGCAGGATTACCCCTGGCCAAGGGATTCCATATTGCATTGGTCTGGAAGGCTTGCTTAGTGACCAAACGTTGTACTGTATTTTCATGGACTGGCCCGGACCCTTCATTACTGGTGTAGTGGAGAATAAAAATACATCTGGCTCCTGCAGATGGATCATTTGACTGCACATTTTGCCAGCTTGCGGAAGTAGTAGTAGTAGTTTCTGGACATTTGGCAGCTGTTTGACGATTTGCCTTCTTGATGCATAAGCGCTCTCATTAATACCCTCGATGTGTGACTGTTTGGCGAGGGGGTGGGAGGGGAGGGAATTATTTCTGTGAAAGCAAGCGATTACTGAATTTTCCAACGATCAGTACAAATTAATAAACAAACAGATTTATGCATAAATCTAACCTTTCTACAGGTCCTTGATAAACAACTGACAAGAGATTACATGAGCTGAAGGCGGGGGATAGGCGGAGTAGAGGATAATAGAGGCAAAGAGAACCCTGTGCCACTTCCACAAATATAAAATTCCAAAAGGAGGGAGTCTCACAAATGCATCTAGAATTTAAAGGGGGAATATGGAAGGAAGATATGGAGCTACAGAGTCTGTACTTCCAGCTTTAACGTGGGAAGGATTTATGAGATAGTGCCAGCGGTACTATGTCGACGGAGAACTAACATACAGAGTTAAGTGGCTACAAGTTGATGTCACCAAAACTGATCTAAGTTAAATTCTGAAACTAACATGCTGACCACAAAGAATGATTGGAATTATGTCTCAAATTAATTTTCCAGTTTTTCTATACTGATACACAGAATATTGTTAGAGGATGTTCTAAGTCACATTATTTGTACTTGTGTTTACAAAATCTGAACAAAACATAAGCTTAAAAAACAGAAAGGGAACAGAGCAACATTAGGCAATATTTCCTACTTAGATTAACATTGCAACATCTTCATTTCTTTTCCAGTAAAACCACTTGATCTACAATAGTTTCTTCTAATAAATTTGAAGCTGGCATGATGATGAAAAGAGAACATTTCTGTTTATTAAACCTTTGGCACCTTTACCACCACCAAGGCTGGAAATAATGGCGGGAGGAGGGGGATAATCAAAGACATTTACAGGGTAAATGCTGCTTAGAGGGATCTGCTAGTGCCGCTGACTATCCGCGAGTAACGCCGTTCCACGCCCTGATACTAACCGCGTAGCACTGGGGTGTGTCGTGGCATTCATGGGTAGAGCGGAGGCGGCGCCTGTCACTAACCACACAGTGACGACACTTAAGCACTGCCTGGTTAGCGACCCGTGGGTAAAGATAGGCGTGACAAAAGCTGGCTGCTCTTTACCCGTGAGAGCTAACTGGGCAGCGGCTCAATATCACTGCTGCCCAATTAGCTTCTGCGCTGTGCGGCAGACCCAGATGTGGCCCCGGCATTGAATATCCGGGGTTAAGGGTCCGTGGCGACGGCTATGCGCTGTAGAAGTGATAAGCCGCTATCGCTGAATGTTTATTTATTTAACTGGTTTTCTATACTGTTTACATTGAAAGAAGTAACAGAAATTAGAAAGTTACAATATAACATTGTAGCGTGAACATTTCACTGTTAGCATTAAAGCATAAAAGTAGAACTATTTACATAGTGCGGTGGTGTGATTACATTTATGGGCTGATGGTCGGGTGAGAGTTAGCAATGGTTACGATTTGGTGGTGGAAGGTCTGAACTTAACATCTGTAGTAAACCGGGAGTCCGTGGACGGGATGGAAGGATGATGAAGTGGAGGTTCGTCTGTAATACGTAATGGATTCAAACTTTTCTCTGAAGAGGTGGGTTTTCAGCTTTTGTGTCAACTCCTTAGTGTATTCCTTAGAATATCCCCCACAATGTGACTAGATATCACAGGCTTAATCTCCTACCTCAGTGTCTCCCGAGCAGTATATCCTGAGCCAATTAGTATCGCTTCATCGAACAGTTTGTCCATGCATGGAATGAACTCTGCAATGTAAATAACCATCACACAGATCATTAGTACAGAAAACTCAACTAATTGCAACATTTAAAACACCAAGCATGCTCACCCAGCGTGCGCGTTATGGCAAAAGCCAACCAGCAAATCCCACAAAGCAGCAAAAGAGAGACTCATTCCATTCTACCTACTGCAGCAAGTTTTCAGAAAACACGTTCCCTCAGCAAACACAACTTAAATGTAAAGAAGAGGATACCGTCCAATGCTGAGCAGAATAACCGTTACCAACTCAAAATGAAGCGTTAGTGAACTCTGTTAAAGCCTGCATTACACAGCACAAAGCTGCATGCCGCATATCTTGCCTACTACTGCTATTATTATTATTATTAATCATCCTTTGTATAGCGCTACAAGGCATATGCAGCCACACATAAAAGATGGTCCCTGCTCATCACAGCTTACAATCTAATCAAGAAACTGCATGCGTGACGTGCAAAACTGATGGGGAGCCATTCCCCTGTGTAAACTGTGCTTGCTTTATTTATTAGTATTTAGCTCACGCCTTTCCTGGTGTGAGTAAGTTCAAAGCGAGAAACATCCAGGTACAGTAAGCATGTCCCTGTCCCCAGAGGGCTTACATTCTAAGTCTGTACCTGAGGCAGTGGAGGGTTAAGTGACTTGCCACAAGGAATAGGCACCCTGGTCCTTCTGGCTCCAGGCTGTTGCCCTAACGACCAGGCTACTCCTCCACACCTCACTTTATCTGTGAGAATGAGCTCTTCGATTATTGCCCACTCTCAATGCAGTTAAAGTACGCACATTGATAATGCACATACTTTTACCTGAGCTGTTTTGTTTGGGGGCATTTCAGAGGGCATAGTTTTGTTGGAGAAGGAACAGTGCATATAGCTTTGTACAATCAGAGCTACAGATATTGTTTCCAATGGAAAATTACTCACAGAGAAAGCAGGCACAACATTGCACGGGGACAATAATTCAAAGCATTACCACCCCTACACGGAGAGCACAGTTACTTACCTGTAACAGGTGATCTCTGGGAACAGCAGGAATTAGTCCTCACATATGGGTACGTCGGTACCGACGGAGCCCGTGCGGGAAAGCTCCCCAGCTTCTTAGAATAGAAGCTTTTGGGACCTCCCACTGCACATGCGCACTGCCTTCCCGCCTTCCTGAACAGCTCTCCTCAGTTTCGAGTTTATAGCTGAGTCAACAGAGAGAGGACAGGAAGATAGATAGATAAAAGATACAACTCCTAGGGGAGGTGGGTGGGTTGTGAGGACTAATTCCTGCTGTTCCCAGAGATCACCTGTTACAGGTAAGTAACTGTGCTATCTCCAGGAACAAGCAGGAATAAGTCCTCACATATGGGGACTCCCTAGCTTAGATGCATGGGATCCCCTGTAAAGGTTCGCCATCTTCGTATGGATCTCAGGCATCCATTCTGGGAAGGTGGGCAGGAGTTGTTTAGGAATGGAACAGGTGCTTGAGGACAGCCTGGCCAAACAAGGCATCCCGGCGGGAGTCCTTGTCCAAACAGTAATGGGCTGTGAAGGTATGAACCGAGGCCCAGGTAGCGGCTCGACAGATCTGATCTATGGAAACAGAGTGCAGATGAGCCATAGAAGTTGCCATGGCCCTCACATTGTGAGCAGTGACATGGCCTTCCAGAGAAATGTTTTTGCTCTGGTAAGCAAAAGAAATACACTGAGCAATCCAATTGGAAAGTGTACGCTTGGAGACTGGAAGTCCCAAATGGGAAGGATCAAAGGCCACAAAAAGTTGAGAAGACTTTCGATGTGGCTGAGTCCTATTAAGGTAAAAAGCGAGAGCTCTTTTACAATCCAGAGTATGAAGGTTCCTCTCTGCATTGGATGCATGAGGAGCTGGAAAAAAGACAGGTAGATATACCTCTTGATTAAGATGAAAAGGCGAGACCACTTTAGGCATAAAGTGGGGATTCGTCCTAAGGACCACCTTATCATGATGAAATCTTGTGTAAGGTGGATTAGCCACTAAAGCCTGCAGCTCACTGATGCGGCGAGCCGAAGTGACTGCAATGAGGAAGATGACCTTCCAGGAAAGAAATTTCAAGGAGGTGGAAAACATTGGCTCAAAAGGTGGCTTCATAAGTTGACCGAGCACTAGATTCAAATCCCATGCGACCGGGGGTGGTCTGATGGGAGGTTTAGTGAGAGTCAGGCCTCTCATGAATCTTGCAACAAGAGGATGAGAGGAGATAGGTTGTCCATTTATATGTTTCAAGGATGCTGCAATAGCACTTAAATGGACTCTTACCGAATTCGTCTTGAGGCCTGCATTGGATAGATGCAGGAGATAATCAAGAAGAGAATTCAAAGGAAGTGCCAGAGGGTCAAGACCCTGCTGAGCACACCAAATGGAAAAACGTTTCCATTTGAAAGCATAGGAACGCCTGGTAGAGGGTTTCCTAGAGGCAGAAAGGATATCTTTCACTGGTTGGGAAAGATGAAAGTCTTGAAGGCTTAAGCCTTCAGTAACCAAGCACTGAGGTGAAGGGATTTGGGGTTTGGGTGCCACAAAGTCCCCTCCTCCTGAGACAGGAGGTCTGGCGCAGCTCCCAGATCCCAGTAGGATCCCTGGGAGAGCTGTAGAAGTAGAGGGAACCACACTTGGCGTGGCCAGCGTGGAGCTATGAGGATCATAGTTCCATGATCCCTCTGGAGTTTGAACAGAGTCTTGGGAATCAAAGGAATGGGTGGAAAGGCATATAGGAATGCCTGATTCCAATTCAGGAGAAAGGCGTCTGTAGCCTGAGCTCCCTGACACGGAGTTCTGGAACAGAACCGGGGAAGTTTGGCATTCCACGGACTTGCAAAGAGGTCTATGTCCGGGGTCCCCCATTCCTGAAAGATTCGGTTTATTTGGTCCAAATGTAGGGACCATTCGTGTGGCAGCAGAACTCGACTGAGCCTGTCTGCCCGAGAGTTTTGAACTCCTGGGAGATACACTGCTAGCAGGTGAATCTGATGCTCTCTGGCGAAGGCCCATAGTCTTAGAGCTTCGTTGCAAAGCGACAGAGAGCCCGTCCCTCCTTGTTTGTTTATGTAAAACATGGCCACCTGATTGTCCGTCTGAACTAGGACAGTGAGGTTGGCTAGGAGGGAGTGGAAGACCTTGAGGGCAAGGTAAATTGCTCGCAGTTCCAGAAGATTGATATGAAGGGTGGACTCCTGTAGAGACCAAGTGCCCTGAGTGGAGAGAGTTTGCAGATGGGCTCCCCACCCTGTTTGGGAGGCATCTGTTGTGAGGGTTGCTTGGGGTAGCAATGGTTGAAATGGAGCCCCCAACAACAGATTCTTGGTGGAAGTCCACCAGTGGAGGGACCAAAACAGACGATCGGAGGTTTGTATTTGGTCTGAGAGCGCTCCTGACGCCTGAGTCCACTGAGTGGCCAGGGTCCATTGAGCTGCTCTCATATGAAGACGAGCATAGGGCACCACATGCACTGTGGAGGCCATATGACCCAGTAGGCGTAGCATTTCCCTGGCTGTCAAGTGAGTGCTGGACTGAGCTTGGGAGGCCAAACTCAGGAGGCGCTGGCCTCGAACATGTGGAAGGTAGGCCCTTGCAGTGATGGTGTCCAACTGGGCCCCTATGAATTCTAGAGATTGAGTAGGGATGAGTTGGGACTTGGGAAGGTTTACTACCAGTCCCAGATACTGCAAAAGGCTCCTTGTGTGGTCCAGGGAAATCTGGGCCTGTGACTGAGTTGGAGCTCGGATGAGCCAGTCGTCCAGATATGGGAAGACAAAGATTCCCATGCCTCTTAGAAATGCGGCTACGACTGCCATGCATTTTGTGAATACTCTTGGAGCAGAGGCTAGACCGAAGGGGAGTACTCTGTATTGGAAATGTTTTCCCTGAAACAGAAAGCGAAGATACTTTCTGTGGGATGGATGGATGAGTATATGTGTATACGCATCCTGTAGGTCTAGAGAACAAAGCCAGTCCTGACCCTGGAGGTAAGGAAGGAGAATGCCGAGAGACAGCATTTTGAATTTCTCCTTGAAGAGAAATTTGTTCAATTCTCTCAGATCTAGGATTGGTCTGAATCCCCCTGTCTTCTTTGGAATGAGAAAATAAGGGGAGTAGAAACCGGACCCTTGTTGAGGAAGAGGAACCTCTTCTATGGCCCCTTGGGCAAGAAGAGAGGAAACCTCTTGACCCAACAGGGTTAGGAGAGATGGGGGAGAATTGAATGGTCTCACCATATGATGGGGAGGAAGGCTGGAGAAATGAAGTTTGTAACCCTCTCGAATGATAGAGAGGGTCCATTGTTCTGTTGTGATTTGTTCCCATCTGGGAGCAAAGTGAACCAACCTTCCGGGTATGGTGAGAGGTTCTGGTTGTGTTAGAACCAGAAGTGGCAAGTTCCCTAGGAGCAAGTCAAAACCCCTGAGGGGTTGGAGCCTGCTGAGCTACAGTAGCTGCTGCAGGCTTAGCTCGTGCTTGTTTGGATTGCTGACGCTTAGCAGTATAGCGAGGTTGAGAAGACTGCTGGCCAGTATTTGAAGCAACTCTGGCCTTCTTATAGTAAGGCCTTTTAAAAGACTTTTTCTTAGTAGGAATTGAAGTGGACTTTGAAAGTCTTTCCAAGGTGGCATTTTCAGCATCCATCTGGGTGGCTTTGATTTGCCACTCTTCCCCAAATAAGTTCTCACCTGTACAGGGCAGATTCCGTAAGCCATCTAGAACCCAAGGTTCCAGATCAGAGGCCTGGAGCCAAGCAAGACGTCGGGCTGCAATAGCAATGCCCGAAGCCCTACTGGCTCCCTCAAAGGAATCATATGCTGCCCTATTAGAGAACTTAGAAACCTCTAAGAGTTGTTTCACTAGGGAAAGGAATCCCTGCTTTTTATCCTCAGGGATAAAGGGGGCAAAATGCCGCACCTTTTTGGCAAGTTCCTCCAGGAACATGCCCATATAGAGACTGTAGGAATTAATCCTGGCTATAAGCATACTAGCCTGGAAAATTTTCCTACCAAAAGAGTCCAAAGTCTTACATTCCCGTCCTGGAGGGGTGGAAGAGTGCCTTTTGGTACTCCTAATCTTCTTCATTGCAGACTTCACCACAATAGAGTGGTGGGGCAATTGAGTCTTTTGGAAACCAGGAGAAGGAGGGACCCTATACATGGTGTCCAACCTACGGGAATAAGGAGACAAAGTCAAAGGATTTTCCCAGAAATCCATCAGTTGTTCTTGAAGGATTTCATGGATAGGCAGGGTAACTGCCTCCTTAGGGGCCTTTGAGTATCCCAAAATATCCAGTTTCTTGGATCTGGGTTCCTTTTCAGAGGATGTGGTAATAGAAAGGGCTGTAGCCATATCTAAAACAAAGTCCTGGAAGGACAAATCCTCTGGAGGGGACATTCTCCTTTTAGGAGAAGAGGGCTCCTCAGGTAAGTTGAGTGAAAACTCAGCAGAATCATCAGAGGAGTGAAAATCCTCAGAGGAATCGGTGCTTTCCTCTAACGCACGATACGCGTACCGATCGGTATCGATATCGGGCGTATCGGGTATGGAACCGGTATGGAGCGAAAGCCCATACGGTACCGACTTGCGTTTAGAGGTGGACGGCCTCGATACCGGCATGGCGGACGATACCGGTATCGGGCCCGGAACCGCTGAAAGCGGAACCGATGGCGTTGCAGCTTTAATGAAAGCCATGATGGCCTGCTGCATGGACTGTACAGTATCGCCCATGGACGCCATAGCTGCCTGGATGTCGGTACCGGAGTGACCCGGTACCCCAGAGCAGGCTAACAGGTGATCTGTCGAGGCCGTAGCATCGATATCAACCTGAGACCCCTGAATTGGCGTTTTTGGAAGTTGGACTTCCCGCCGGGGTTGTTTGGCTGGGGCAGGGTCCTCAAGTTCTAAGCTAAGAGCCTCTCGATGCTTTGAAGGAGATTTGCTCTTTGAGGACTTGCCCACAGAAGGTTTGGTTACCTGAGATCCATCCGGAGAAGAAGACCTGGATGACTGTGATGCTGTATTCTCTGAAGCAAACAGCACATGGAATTTGTTGGCCCGGTTCTGCAGCCCACGTTTAGACATGTGGGAGCAAGATGGGCAGTCCGGTATGGAATGGTCAGGCCCCAAACATTTCAGACACCATTCATGGGTGTCTGTGACTGAAATAACAGCATTACATTTGGTACACTTCTTAAATCCAGGGGCTGGCTTCTCCATGAGGAGAAATTGAGTAGGCCGAGAGGCCTCTCTGAAGTGACCAAAAAGCTAAAAAATAAGAAAAAAGAATTATAATTTTTTAAAGAAAGAAAGAAAAGACCGGCGATACCGGTATCGGTATGGGGAAGGCAGGTACGCGGTCTAAAGAAACAAATAAAATAACAATTTCTTCAGCGGTGACAGGAACACGACCTGCTGGCTCCGCGGAAAAAAAGAAACTGAGGAGAGCTGTTCAGGAAGGCGGGAAGGCAGTGCGCATGTGCAGTGGGAGGTCCCAAAAGCTTCTATTCTAAGAAGCTGGGGAGCTTTCCCGCACGGGCTCCGTCGGTACCGACGTACCCATATGTGAGGACTTATTCCTGCTTGTTCCTGGAGATCGGTGGGTACACCCCTAAACAAAGGCATGGGGAGAGGTGACCTGCACGTGCACCTACTCTTGCCGCTTGCTGGGCAGACTAGATGGACCATACTGGTCTTTATCTGCCATTATATACTATGTTACTATGTTACGTTACACACGCAGTTTGGTTTTATTTGTACAATCCCTGCTGGTAAAAACTAGCCACAGGGTTTGAAGTTACACAGGTAGTTTATCTGCCCCAAAATGTGCTCACTGGAGCCAGGTGCCCTTTAAGACCATTGAAGAGTCTGCAAGAGATATATCTCCCAGTCTAAGACAATAAGGGACCTTTTCACCTCTTGGCCTGTTCTTCATGCAGACTTACAACGTTCCAAATTGCTTCAAGTATGATAAAAAGGAGAATTCGCTGCCTTAAAAGAACCACTTGCTTTCTGGTACTAATAATAATGAATGCCAATAGCAAACTGCTACCTCCCCGCATGCACTTTCGGAAACTTTGGAGAATCGGGACAGTAAGGGTTTTCATTTTTCATAAGCTGCCCGACTAGATATAAAAATTCACAGCTTCACCAACTTCGTAATGATCTTATAAGCATTTATACTAACAAAGTCAGATTAATACATTCAATGGGTTATCGGGGCAATTTTCAAACAGATTTGCACAGGTAAATGGGTTTTACATGTTTTTCCCCTCTATACAGGGAAATGGGTGTCACAGAGGGCAGGCCCTGTGAACTATTTTACCATTAAATCCGTGCACACCAAGGACAGGGCCAGTGGACTATTTTGTTAAAATCCTTGTGTGTGAAGGGTGGGCCCCAGTGAACGATTTCACTGTTAAATCCTTGCACATTATTTATCATGTGTACTTTGCACCCGCAAAGAATGTGGAATACAGAATCCCTGAAACACCAGCCACCATGAGATTTTCAATTTGAAACTCCATAGGGAGTTGTCCCTTTCAAAACTGGCTTGTGGCATACTAGGGAGTATAAACATGACTTTCCTCATCCTTTAGTTACACATTTGGTTAGATCCTAAGAAGACTGGTATACCAGAGTTCCATTAAGCCCGTACACAGTGTTCTACAAGCTTGGATATAGGCTCCTACAAGGCAATGAAGACTAACACTTACGGCTCCGTAAGTCTGTAGTTAGAATGTGTTTTGCAGCAATGAGAAGCTCCTTCCGGAGGTGTGCAGTCTCTGCCGGACAGTTTGAAAGCAACTGTAACATCCCTTTAACCATCTGCTGGGAATGCTTCGCCACAAGCTCCTGAAACAAGAAGCAGAACAAACCATATATCTGCCGTAAAGGAAGGGATATTCAGCAGGACGCCCTGGAGACCTCCTCCGCCAATAGGGCTCGACTGGAAGGCACCCCTCAGGACAGCTGCCAGAAGCCCAGGATCCTCACTGCACCAGGCACATGACCACCATCCACTGGAGATAGAGAAAAACTGGAAGATGCCGCTAGCTGCACCAGTAGTGAAGATGTCACTGAAGCTTTCCAGTCTTTCTCTGTCTCCATCATCTGCTGGCAGGGGGGCACAATCTATTTGTCTGGACTGGTTTAGCGGGAGACTCTGGAAATGGATTTTAAATTTAGTGACTACACTTTTCCAAAATCCAAGCTCAAGGCAAGTTGAATTCAGGTGCACGAGTAATTTTCCTGCTCAAGTGGGTTTATAATCTGAGCGATCTCCTCCTTATACCTGCTCCGCCAATTAGACTTCAAATAATATTTCTATGGTTTCTGTAATCTGAAGATAAAGGTAAAGCCACTACAGAAAATCAAGCTGGTTGCCTACCTGGTAAATCCTTATAATGTAAGCCAAAAATGACAGGGTTTTAATTTGAGCGGCGATGAAGTCTGCATATAATTCCTTGTTGTAAAGTTTATGTTGCCTGCAATTTAATTGAAAGGGAAGTCACGGCTTTCATCCATCCCAGTCTACTCAGCAGGATATGCACCACACTTATCCCAAGACATTTATTAGTTGCCTAATGGCCAAGGAAGGTGAAATTTAATCTTACTTGCTAATTTCCTTTCCTTGAGTCTTACCAGACCAGTCCAGACAAGTGGATTCAGGCTCCTCTGCTAGTAGATGCAGACAGAGAAAACATTTTTGTCTGGCAGGGAAGCCTAAGCCCGCTTGTCTGAACTAGTCTGGTAAGGATAAGGAAAAACAATTTCTCCTTTGTATGTTTGTGTCCGATTTTATAAAATTATTTGCAGCTTAATGAGCTTAGAATTAAGGAGTAGGACACATGGCAAAGCATCAAGGTCATTCTCAAAACCCTGATGCTCCGGCCACTGCTAATGAAATTACAGAACAACCTCTCTCATCCTCCAAACGACTCACTTCTCCCTGCAACCATCCCCACCCAGATCCTCACAGGCACAAAGCAGTGTTGCACTCATTACAGAGTGGGTGGGTGGGCAGCTGAGGTCTTGGTTTGCTGTCAGGTCTGTCCAATTGTTTGATTTAAGATGTTAATGCCCACAGGCAAGGCTAAAGAGCAGAGGGAAGGAGTGGTTTCTTCCCCAGAAAAAAGAGATTATGTCCCTAAAGCAAATAATCAGGTTCTTGTTTAGCCGTTATTTGGTGCCCTGGGCAATTGCCTATGCCATGACTTGGGCCTGCTCTCTCTATATTTTTGAAAGTTAATTTGTTGTTTATGCATTTGGACCCTGTCAATAAATGCAACCAAACTTGGCAGGGGATATCTTTTGGTCCCAAGATCACAGGCCACTTTTTGAGCCAAAATGTCCCGTCTTCTCCAACTTCAAACTGAGACTCTCTCTTTCACAGAAATGCACACCCACACTATCTATTTCTCTCTCTCTCTCTCTGAGACACATGCCCACTCTCTTTGATTCTCCATCAACAGAGTTCTAAAGATAGTCACTTAAGGTAACAGGTATTAACCTAAAAATTCCTTTCTTTTCATGTGGCAACTTAATGCAGCATGCTGAAGCGCCGGGCATGCAAAAAAGCTGCATCTGTTCACCTCTAACTCTAAGACAAAGCACTCTGCATATCTTGATGCTTTCAATAACCATCTGATTGACTTTGCCATTTTATAATATATCAACCATTAAATATTGCATTCCCTGAGCTCATCTGGGAATAAGCACCCAGGAATGGATCTTCCCATGCTGGCCACCATCGACTTCAGGATGCTGGGCTTGATGGACTCATTGGTCATATCCAGCATTGGCACTTCTTTTGCTCTTATTTAGTCAGATGAAGCACATTAGCATAACACGTGCTTACAAAGCTGCACCCATATATGCAACTATCAAACTTTTAGAAAATGGAAAGCAGCAGAATGAACTTACCTGGCATTTGGAGATACCTGTATTATAATAGTGTTCATGATTAAGGGCACAAATTCGGCTACCACATTATGAATGTTCAGTTTGTAAAGCTGGGATAAAAGATGACAAAAACAAGCAAGCTTAAGAAACATCACACTAAAACCACCTTTTTTCACTTCTATCTGAGCATCACCTCTTTCAAAATAAAATAACCAAGACTTGTAAAAAAATAAAATAAAACACTCAGAAATCATACGAATGAAGATTTCAGATAAAATGAAATATGATGAATCAGAAATTAAGAATTAAATCAGCTGCTCTTGTTTTGCACAGATTTTGTTCTACTGCCTTTAGGGAGAAATACCACCAACCTGGTACATAAGCACTACAATAATGGGCAGTTCAGCCAGCACTTTCAAGGACAGGGAGCCCCGAGGGATTATAGAATGCTGCAATAGAAAACACCCATAAAATAAGCACTTTAGAAATGACTCTTTGAAGTTCTAATGAGAAAGACATTGCTCCTTTCTAATTATATAACAAGCAACATTCCATCTAAATAGCTCACTGATACAGGGCTACTGTATATATACAGAAATAAAAATACTACCTTTTCCAAAAGAATGTTTACAAAATACTTTAACATAATTAATATTAGTATAAAAAAATTGTAATAGCCGCAAACTGAGTGTCTACGTTTGGATTCGAAACGTGCATGTCGTGATTCTGGGATTCGCTTTTTCTGATTTGAGTTGGGCTTTATTGGAACACATTCCTGTCCAGAGCATCTGCTTTTTACAAGATTGCAGTAAAAAAGGAGGTGAAATACTTAGGCATCATACTGGATCAGACTCTCAGTATGGAATCCCACATCAAAAATACTGCCACAAAAGCGTAGTTACTCACCTGTAACAGGTGTTCTCCAGGAGCAGCAGGAATCAGTCCTCACTTATGGGTGACGTCGGCGCCGACGGAGCCCTCGCGGAGCAATTTTCCCCAACTATCAAAGAAAGCCTTTGGGAATTGCAGCGCGCAATCGCGGTCGTCTTCCCGCCCGAAGGTGCCATCTTAGCCAGACAGATGACATAGCTAAAAAAGACAGCATAAAAATTTGCAAAAAGAACATAAGCAGACGATTGCAACTCCAAGGGGAGGAGGGAGGGTAGTGAGGACTGATTCCTGCTGCTCCTGGAGAACACCTGTTACAGGTGAGTAACTACGCTTTCTCCAGGACCAAGCAGGAAGTCAGTCCTCACTTATGGGACTCCCAAGCTCAAGGCTACCGGAGACCCTAAGCACAAAAATGAGCTCCCTCTAGCTCAGCAGCACAGAAGGAAAGAATCTTTGCTGAATTAACACCCACCGGTAGCCCACATCCGGGATGGAGGGTAGGAGTTGCTCAGACCTCAAAGAGATTACAGAGGACTGCCTGTCCGAAAGCACTGTCCCTGCGGGACTCCCTCTCGAGACAGTAATGGACCGCAAAAGTCTGGCTCGAAGACCAAGTAGCGGCCCGGCAGATGTCTGCCAGCGGAACAGAGCGGAGGTAAGCCACTGACGTAGCCTTTGCCCGAACGCAATGAGCCGTGACTCGACTTTCTAAGGAGAGTCCGGCTGCCCCATAAGCCCAAGAGATACAGTCCGCAACCCAGATGGACAGAGTACGCTTGGAGACCGGGAGCCCCAATTTATTGGGGTCAAAAGACACAAAAAGCTGAGCAGCTTTACGGTGCTCCCGCGTACGGTCAAGGTAGAAGTTCAGAGCCCTTCTACAGTCCAGGGTATGGAGGACCGTTTCAGCTCGGCTGGAGTGTGGTCTGGGAAAGAAGGTTGGAAGTACCACCTCCTGATTGATGTGAAAAGGGGAGACCACTTTTGGAAGAAATTTAGGGTGAGTCCGTAGGACTACCCTATTTTTGTAGAACCGAGTGTAAGGGGGATCAGACACGAGGGCCTGCAATTCACTTACGCGTCTAGCGGAAGTGAGGGCTATCAAGAACAGTGTTTTCCAAGACAGAAAACGGACGGAGGAGAACAGGTAGCCATAGGTTCAAAAGGCGGACAGGTGATCCGCTGCAACACCACATTCAGGTCCCAGTCAGGCGCTGGCGGGCGCAGAGGTGGTTTAAGTAGAAGGAGACCTCGGAGAAACCTCGCTACGAGAGGGTCATTGGAGAGAGGTCTGCCGTCCACCGGCACATGATGTGCTGAAAGAGCACTGAGGTGAACTTTGACGGAGTTGGACTTAAGTCCCAGATTAGAGAGGTGCAGCAAGTACTGCAAGATCACCGACACCGGGCAGGAGAAGGGATCCTGAGACTGTTGGGTACACCAGACTGCAAAGCGACGCCATTTAAGGGCGTAGCATTTGCGGGTAGAAGGCCGACGCGAAGCCAAGACGACCTCCTCCACCTCCGCCGGCAGGAGAAGGGGAGCAAGGACTACCCTCTCAGCAGCCAGGCCATGAGGTTGAGAGACCTGAGGTTGGGGTGCAGGAGGGACCCCTGATCCTGAGTGAGGAGATCCGGTTGTACCCCCAGAGGGATTGGATCCTCCACCGCCAGTTGCAGCAGGAGCGGAAACCACGGCTGCCTGGGCCAGCGAGGGGCCACCAGGATCATGAAGGCTTTGTCTCGGAGAACCTTGAAAAGAGTCCGAGAGACTAGCGGGATGGGAGGGAACGCATACAGAAGGCTCCCCGACCATGAGATCAGAAAGGCGTCCGCTGCAACCCGAAGGGGGTGTGGCAGACGAGAGCAGAAGCGAGGAAGCTGCCGGTTGCGAGGACTGGCAAAGAGATCCATCGTGGGGAGGCCCCACTTGAGGAAGAGCTTCTGAACTACCAAGGGATCCAGACGCCACTCGTGCGGCTGGAGGACCCTGCTGAGTGTGTCCGCAAGGCAATTGTCTCGGCCCGGGAGATAAACTGCCTTGAGGAGAATGCCGTGACTGACGGCCCAAGAGCAGAGCTTCTGAGCCTCCCGGCAGAGGAGAAAGGAGCCCGTGCCCCCCTGTTTGTTCACGTAGAACATGGCAACTTGATTGTCCGTCTGGACAAGGACGGACTGTTGGGAAGTCAGGTGGGAGAAGGCCCTGAGAGCTAGGCGGATCGCCCGGAGCTCCAGGAAGTTGATCTGCTGCGCAGACTCCCACGTGGTCCAGAGGCCCTGAGTACGCGCCTCTTGGCAATGCGCTCCCCAGCCCAGGAGGGATGCATCGGTGGTCAGCACCCGGGTCGGCTGAGGTGACTGGAAGGGCATACCGAATGTCAGGTTCGGCTGCCGGAGCCACCACCGGAGAGACGAGATCAGCGGCTCGGAAACGCGCACTAGGTCTGCGAGGCCGCCCGTGGCCTGTCGCCACTGCCGGCGGAGACACCATTGAGCAGACCGCATATTCAGGCGGGCATTGGGGGTCACATGGACAGTGGAAGCCATATGGCCGAGCAGTCTCAGGAAGCGCCTGGCGGAGACCAGGGGCTGGCTGCGAAAGCGGTCGGCTAGGTCCATGAGCCGCTGAGCCCTGTCGAGCGGTAGATACGCTCGCGCCTGAGGAGTGTGCAGCCTTGCGCCGATGAACTCGAGATCCTGTGAGGGGAGCAAAGTGGACTTTGCGAAGTTTATGACAAAGCCCAAGTGCTGCAGCAGAGCCACCGTGCGACACGTGGCGTTGGTGACCTCCTGAGCGGACGCTGCTCTGATGAGCCAGTCGTCGAGGTACGGAAAGACATAGAGGCCGTGAAGCCGGAGATGGGCCGCCACGACCGCGAGACATTTTGTGAAGACTCGCGGTGCGGAGGACAGGCCAAAGGGCAGTACTCTGTACTGGTAATGATTTCCCGCCACCACAAACCTTAGGTATTGGCGGTGGCTTGGGTGGATGAGGATGTGCGTGTAGGCATCCTTTAGATCCAAGGAGCATAGCCAATCTCCCTGCTGGAGGTAGGGCAGAAGGATTCCAAGGGTAAGCATTTTGAACTTCTCCCGCACCAGGAACTTGTTGAGGTTGCGCAAGTCCAGGATGGGTCTGAGGCCCCTGTTCTCTTTGGTATCAGAAAATACCTTGAATAGAAGCCTTGACCTCTCAGGTGGTGTGGCACCGGTTCCACCGCCTGATCCTGCAGAAGACCTGCTAACTCCTGAAGGAGCAACTCCCTGTGCAGAGGGGGGCGCGGAGGCTCTCCCGGAAAATAGGAGGGAGGGACCTGATGGAAGTGGAGAAGGTAGCCTTCTCGCACGACCTGAAGCACCCAGGCATCTGCGGTGATGCTGGACCACCTGTGGGCGAAGTGAACCAGCCGGCCTCCGGTGCTGGGGGGGACCAGCGGGGGGGGAGAGGCTATGCTGAGCGAGTCAAAAACCCCCACCCTGCTGAGCAGGGGCTGGTGGTGCAGGCTTGGGGGCCTGCTGCCTACGGGACCCGTTACCCGTCCCTTGGCCTGCTGGCCCTGTTGGGGAGCTGCAGGGGCCTGATAATGGGGGTATTGTTTGTAGGCAGCCGCCTTCCTCGGGTAAAAGGACTTTTTCCCCGAGCCCTTCTTTTTCTGGGAAGGGGCGGAGGTCTTCCTAGAAAGCCTGGTCCTGGTGAGAGTCTCAGTCTCAATTTGTGCAGCCTTTTCCGCCATGGGCTTGCCAAAGAGGTTTTCGCCTCGGCAGGGGACATCGACCAACTTGTCCTGTACCCAGGGCTCAAGGTCTGACGACTGAAGCCAAGCCTGTCGGCGGGCACCGATGCCGGCTGCGGCCACTCGAGCCGAGGCTTCAAAGCCATCATAGGCTGCTCGGGACATGAACTTAGAGCATTCCCGAATGCCGGTGGACAAGGCTAGGAACCTCCGCAAGGGCTCCTCGGAGAGACCAGCGGAGAATCCGGCTAGCTCTTTAGCCAGATCCCGGAGATACATGCCCATGTACAGCTGGTAAGTCTGGACACGACATGCGAGCATAGAGCCCTGGAAGCACTTCTTGCCAAGGCCATCCAGGTTACGGGCCTCCCTGCCAGGAGGCACCGAGGAGTGCATCTTCTGGCTCTTAAGACGATGCATGGCCGAGTCCACTACCATGGAATGGTGTGGCAGCTGCGCCTTTTGAAAGCCAGGGCTCTTGCGGACCCGATAGATAGAATCGACCCGCTTGCTCAGGACCGGCGAGGAGGCCGGACTCTCCCACATGCGGAAGAGTAGTCGTTCCAGCATAGGAGGAACCGGCACAGTAAAGTGTTCCCTCGCGGGAGAGTCATACTGGAGGGCGTCGAGCTCTTCGGCTCGAGGCTCCTCCTCGGGATCCGCAGGGAAGGCCAAAGCCTTGGCCATATCCCTAACGAAGTCCGAGAACCGGGCATCCTCCGGGGGGGACTGCTTCCGAGGCTCGGACTCCGGTGAGTCCGAGGGGACACACCGAGTCCGGAAAGAATCAGGTGACTCTTCCTCCTCAGACTCCCAGACCGACTCCGACGAGGACTCGGTGGGGTCGGCCCGGGCAGGGTGCGGCGCCAGCCGCCCCGACGCCGAGGGAGTCGGCGTCGGCGACCTCGGTCCCGAACGGGAGGCCGAGGGCGACCTCGACCGAGGATCGACTCGAGTTCTCATCGACTCGAGGATCGGCTCGGTCTCCGGGGTCGACTTGGACGTCGACGTCCCGGCGGTCGGGGCAGCGACGCCAGCGAAGCCAGCGAGCAGTGCCCTCTGCTGGTCCATGAAGGCAGACAGTCTGCTCTCCAAGGCCGTCAACCTGAGTCCGAGCTCAGGTGACCCAGCAGCCCCCGACTCGGGCCCCGACGGCGTCGGGCCCGACGTCGGCTGTCGCGGAGGCGAGTCCAGAAGGACCACAGGACTTACCCGGGCAGGCATCTCCGACTCCAGGCGAGGTCGCTTCGGGATGTGTTCCTTCTCCAAGGACCCGGGGCGGCTGTCGGGGCTATGCGACCTGGCCCTCGCGGAGCCAGGAGCGTCCACCGACGCCGCCCTCGCGGGTTTTTCCTTCCGACGATGGTCCCCGGAGGGAGAACACCCGGTCGGAGGAGCTCCGGCGACGGTCAGAGCTGGAGCCTTTCGACACGGAGGCCTCCGACGAGGTCCGGGTACGGCTGGGGTCAGCGAAGATTCTCTCACGCTGATGCCGCCGACTTCTCAACGCCTTTGAGGACAGTTTGCTGCAGGGCCCACAGATCAGTTCCTCATGATCCGGGCCCAGGCAGCGGAGGCAAAAGTCGTGTGTGTCGGTTAGTGACATATTTCGGTCACACCGACCACACCGCTTAAACCCACTGGCAGCCATCGGGGGAAAAAGGGCCCCTGCGAGGTCAAAGGACCGGGCTGCCAGGGAAAACGAAAACGAAAGCTGACTAAGTCAGAAAAACCGAAAAAAAGTAAGAGGACTCGAGACCGGCGTCGCGAGTCCGGCGGGAAAAAACGATCGGCGTCGAACCGAAAGAAAAAAGGATAAAATAAAGAAGAAAATCAACTTTTTCGCGGGGACAAGACGGGGACATCTGTAGGGCTCCGCGGAAAAAAAGAAGACTGGCTAAGATGGCACCTTCGGGCGGGAAGACGACCGCGCATGCGCGCTGCAATTCCCAAAGGCTTTCTTTGAAAGCTGGGGAAAATTGCTCCGCGAGGGCTCCGTCGGCGCCGACGTCACCCATAAGTGAGGACTGACTTCCTGCTTGGTCCTGGAGAAAATACATTATAAACTGAAACTTCTGAAACAGCTCCGCCCTCTGATCCATCTACATGACTTCAAATCTGTTATACAATCAATCACTCCTCACTGACTTCGCAAACTCCATTTTACAGGGACTATCAAAACAAACTCTCAGAAGGTTGCAGTTAGCCCAAAATGTGACAGCCCGCTGAATTTTAAACATAAGATCCATAGAACATATTACTCCCATATTGTTGGAACTACACTGACTACCTATCCATAGCCACATTAGCTACAAAATACTTCTTACCACCTACAAAATAATCCACAACATAGCGCCATCCTTCCTGAACACATTAATCACTATCGAAACTTCAAACAGAAGCCAAAGAAGCAAGTACAAACAGAAACTCGAAATATCAAAGGACTTCAGAAAAGCCAAAAAATTAACAAATAAAAAATCATTTTCACATGCTGCCCCAACCCTCTGGAATGAGCTCCCTGAGGATATCAGAGTACAAAACAACATCAAAACTTTCCGTAAAAAACTTAAAAACATTCCTATTTACCTCTCACTATGGCGTACAAGCAAACTATGACACACAAGCTGACTCCAACAAAGCACCCTCACACAACAGGACAAATAGAGAGCCAAATATATGATGGAAATATATTAGCGATGTCCTGTTAGAAATACTCAAAACATCTGTACTGAGCATACATTGTATATAGTTAAAGGTTACGTGTTCCCTGTTTGTTTTTTGTTTTCAACAATGTAAATAGTTTCATATTGTTCCATGTAACTGAATAAGACTATGTTTTGGTGTATTATTCAGAACTTTGTTTCTTGTAAACCGCGCTTGATCACGTGGAAAGCACGGTATAAAAATGTTCGTTAAATAAATAAAAATAAATAAGTGTGGTTCTTTGAGCTTTTTCCTGAAAAAATGGATGTAGTCAGCATTCGAGAGGGATAAATCTTTTCTCCTGCTGTTCCATCTGACAAAAATTTGTTCTCATATAGATTTTGGGAGTTTCTGCTTTATTGGTGATTTTTTCTAGTAGCAAACTGAATCACAGCATCAATAAAGATCCACCCCTACAAAAAAGTGCTTTGCTACAACATTCATGTTCTTACTTCCTTTATTTCCAAATGATCCAATAAAGAGCATTCAGTAGAACAAGGTTTTCCCAGATTTTTCAAGCTCAAGGCAAACCTACATTAACAAAAATGTTGTGTGGCACACCTCATCAGGTCTGATGGCACACTGCTTGCGATATACTGCCATGGACTCCTTCCCAGCACTATCTAAGACCTTATCTAGGTGACGCGTGAGGTCCGCTACCTTTGCACCAGGCAGGCATGTTACCAGGCGATCCTCACGTCCACCAGCCACCCAGCTATCTACATGCCTAATGATCAAATCACCAACTATAACGGCTGTCCTAACCCTTCCCTCATGGCAACATGGCCCTGGAGAAACTTCCTCGGTGCGAGAGGGTTTTACATCAACTAGGACCTGTCCTCCAGGTAATGTAAAACCCTCTCGCACTGAGGAAGTTTCTCCAGGGCCATGTTGCCATGAGGGAAGGGTTAGGACAGCCGTTATAGTTGGTGATTTGATCATTAGGCATGTAGATAGCTGGGTGGCTGGTGGACGTGAGGATCGCCTGGTAACATGCCCGACTGGTGCGAAGGTAACAGACCTCAAGCGCCACCTAGATAAGGTCTTAGATAGTGCTGGGGAGGAGTCTGCTGTCTTGGTACATGTCGGTACCAACGACATAGGAAAATGTGGTAGGGAGGTTCTGGAGGCTAAATTTAGGCTTTTAGGTAGGAAGTTGAAATCCAGAACTTCCAGGGTAGCGTTCTCCGAAATGCTTCCCGTTCTACACGCAGGACCCAAAAGGCAGGCAGAGCTCCGGAGTCTCAATGCGTGGATGAGACAATGGTGCAGAGATGAGGGTTTTGATTTGTTAGGAACTGGGGAACATTCTGGGGAAAGGAGGGGCTCTTTCGAAGGGATGGGCTTCACCTTAACCGGGATGGAACCAGGCTGCTGGCATTAACCTTTAAAAAGGAGATAGAGCAGCTTTTAAACTAGATAATAGGGGAAAGCAGACAGTCGCCCAAGAGCGCATGGTTCGGAAGAATGTATCCTTGAAGGATCCTACCAAAAGCAGAGAGGTTCCAAAAAGGAGTAAAGTAGCCCAAATGCCCTCGAGTATGGAGCAGACAGAGCTTAAAGATCCCAAATTACCCATGTCTAGCAATAGCCAAAATTAATATGAATAAAATACAGTCTCTAAAATGCTTGTATGCAAATGCTAGAAGTCTAAAAAATAAGATGGGAGAGTTAGAATAAATAGCACTAAATGAGAGGTTAGATATGATTGGAATATCAGAGACATGGTGGAAGGAGGACAACCAGTGGGACACTGTGATACCTGGGTACAAACTATATCGTAATGATAGAGCTGATCAAATTGGTGGAGGGGTTGCGCTCTATGTTAGAGAGGGCATTGAGTCAGAAAGGATTAAAGTTTTGCAGGAAAAAACATTTGCTGTAGAATCTCTATGGATTGAAATTCCATGTAAAAAGGGGAAGGCGATGGTAGTGGGGGTTTACTATCGACCGCCTAGCCAGAATGAACAAATGGATGATGAAATGCTCAAAGAAATCAAGGAAGCTAACAAAAGTTACAGCGCAGTAATAATAATGGGTGATTTCAATTACCCCGGTATCGACTGGGTCAGTGTCACGGCAGGACATGCTAGGGAGATAAAGTTCCTAGATGAAATAAATGACTGCTTCTTGGAGCAGCTGGTTCATGAATCGACCATATTAGACCTAGTCCTTAGTGGAACACCAGATCTAGTGCAAGAAATAAGGGTGTTGGGGCCACTTGGCAATAGTGATCATAGCATGATCGCATTTGATTTAATTAGTGGAGGAGGGATAGTAAGGAAATCCACAGTACTACCTTTTAACTTTCGAAAGGGAGACTATGATAAAATGAGGAAAATAGTTAAGAAAAAACTAAAAGGAGCAGTTGCAAAGGTTAAAGACTTACATTAGGCTTGGGTGTTGTTGAAAAATACTATCTTGGAAGCCCAGACCAGCTGTATTCCATGCTTTAAGAATGGAAGGAAGTCCAAAAAACTGCCAGCATGGTTTAAAGGTGAGGTCAGAGAGGGAAGCACGTGATGCGGTGAGCTCAGCGGACGTTCTCTGCTTGGGCTCCGGTCTCCTCCGACCTGAATCGGGCCATTAATGCCAGTCTGAGAGCTGTTTTACCGTACAAATAATAAGTGCCGAGAGAGGAAAGACGCCCAAGGCTGATTCAGTAGCTGGAGAGGCGCTGCGGAGATGGCAGCAACAGTTAAAGCTGCGAGGAAGGAGAAAGAGCGTGGAGCCCCGATACCTAAATTGGCGGATGTAGTGGGCATGCCGAAGTCGCCGACCTCCCCGGCCTTTTTGGAAGAGGTATCTGCGGTGGTGGCTGATGCTCTGGCGGTGCAATTTACCGCCCTGCATGACAAAATGGATCATCTACACACTTCCTTTGGGGCCTTGGGCAGCCGCCTGCAAGAAGCTGAAACCCGCATTGGGGCGACGGAGGATAGCCTCACTTCTTTGACCAGCGAACTGACGACGGTGAAATCTCAACTTCAGTTATATAATGCCAAAATTGACGATTTGGAAAATCGTTCGCGGCGCAACAATCTGCGACTGATGGGCATTCCTGACTCGATTGCCGATAGAGATTTAAAGACCTACTTGGAGACTTTACTCCCCCAGCTTTTTGAGGGCCTTGAAGATGGCGGAAAGCTGCTAATAGAAAGAGCGCACCGCGTGGGAAGCAGGCAACCCCGGGAACACAGACCGCGGGTAGTGCTAGCTAAATTCCTGTACTTCCCTCAAAAAGAGGCTATTTTGCGGGCGGCAAGGCAGAAGGGAGTGCTGGTGCATGAAAACTTGAAGCTGCGGGTGGCCCAGGACTATTCTGCTGCCCTAAGTCAGAGGCGCAGAGCTTATGCTCCTCTTTGCCAGCGTCTGCTTGAAGCGAAGATTAAATTCTCAGTGCAGTATCCCTCCAGACTGCATGTTTTTCATGAGGGAGCCCACCAGACTTGATTCAGCGGCTGATGCCCGACCCTACATCGAACAGCTTGTGGGAGAGGAACGAACACCTCCGTCTCCTAAACAGCAGTCCTGAGGCACCTAGAACTCTTACCCTACCTGGGGGAATTGGTGCGGACTTTGGGTGATAGCTGACTGCATAGGATTGAGACGGGAGGGGGTGGGTTAGGGCTGCTCGTACTCTGACTGTGGGTTTTTTTTTTACCCCCTGATGGCCGTTTTGAGTAAGTGTGCCAGACCTACATATTAGGCCTTGTGGAGAGGTATGTGCGGTGTATATTATGGACAAGCACGTGGCTGAGGTCCGGATGGAGTGCGACCCATACCCTCCCGATCTGTTTTCAGGGAGCTGAGTCTGCTACGGTACGAGTGAGCTACAGGGGGAGGGGGTTGAATGTGTGTAGTAGTTGGGGGAGGAAAAAAAAAAAATTTGCGTGCGAGGTTGTGTGTGTGGCGAATGGAATGTGCTACTGTGTGGGATTGGTCTCTGAGTGGGGGGGTCGTTTTATAGGGAAGAGTGGTCTATGTTTTGTGGGAAGGGTCTGTCTGGGCTTAGCGGGGCTTTATTCCTGTTTGTATGGGGTAACTGAGCTGCAGCTCTGTTGGCTGTGTTTTCCCCCTCTGTAATCTCTGGGCGCCTTGTGGCATTCACGCTGTGGTCCTTGGGGGACAATGTTTTAGTTTCTGTTCTATGGGCAAATCGTACTGTTAGTGACTGTTGCTCTGGTTTCTATTGTGCTTTTGCGGGAGCCACCCGTCCGGACGGTGTGCTGGATGTGATTCCACACACCAGCTGGGGTGGTCACGCATGGGAACCTTGGGTAAGTCCTCCTCCCTATGGTGACACGCAGTGTGTGGTGTGCCGGCAGGAGGTTGGATCCTTGGCCTGGGGCTGGTTGACCTTATGCCTCGAATGCTGGCAGGAGGGGGGGGGGGGTGTAGCTGTTGGGGAGTGGAGTGGGCTTCCCTGGGTGGCTAGCGATGATACAGGGTATACCTGGGGCCATTTAGATATAGGAGGTACTTGATGGGCTGTGGTATCTTGATGCATTTTTGTACAGAGAAATTGGTTTTTTTTTCTGTTGGCAGCGACTGTGTCTGATCCCTTTCGTAACAATCTTGTAATGGGAAGAAGAACTGTTTATGGGGGCAACCGCTGTACAGAACGCAGGCGCGCGGTGGAGGGTGTCTATATAATTTGCTAAGGTCTGGGGGAGACCGATCGCGTTGCAGCTTGTCTCTACCTATTAGAGGTGGGGATGCAGCGAAATGTGGAGAGGGTGGAGAGGAGGGGGGGGATGGGGAGTGGGAGGGAGTGTGGGAGGGGGGGAGGGTTTTGGTCGCATCCCACCGGGAGACCCCTGGTATAGTGGGATCCAACTACATGCTGGCAGGGGGGAATTCCAGGCTGGGGGGGTTCCTCCTGGGATATGGTTGACTATTTTTCTGCGTTATTGGGGGGATATTATTCCAGACTGAAGATAATTTCATGGAACATCTGTGGACTTGGGAGCCCGATTAAGCGAACGAAAGTTTTGCAGGCCTTAGTGAGGCAAAAAGTTGACATTGCCTTACTTCAAGAAACCCACCAGACAGCTGAGGAGCATGCAAAATTGTGTAGAACCTGGGTAGGGCAGATTTGGGGGGCGCCAGCCATGAATAAGAAAGGGGGGGTGGCCCTATTGATACATAAGAGCGTACGCTTTGAGGCTGTGAAGGAAATAATTGATCCAACGGGGAGATTTCTACTGTTACAGGGCAACCTGGAGGTCCGATCTGTCATCCTGGGCAATATTTATAGCCCTAATGTGCTGGAGCGTGCTTTTTACTCCAGATTGGCCTCCCAGGTGGAACAGCTTCCAGAGCTCCCGTTGATCTTGGGGGGGGATCTTAACGGAGTGATGGACGTGGAGATGGATACGTCTCGGGGCGCGGGGACTAGGGAAAGGGCCCAGGCGGCCCGGGCTTTAAATGGTCTACGAACGCGACTGGGGTTGGTGCACCCGTGGAGACTATTGCACCCCGCTGAAAAAGATTATACGCACCACTCCCGAGCGTACAGTTCTAGTGCCCGAATCGACTACTTGTTGATTTCGCAAGGGTTGTTTGCTTTGGCGGATGATGCGCAGATTGGTCCTGCGGAAATTTCTGACCATGCCTTGGTCTGGCTTCAATTGCGCTGGGGCGTTGCTCGCGCTGCGACGAGACTGTGGAGGTTCCCCTTGGAACTTTATAGGGACTCTCAGTTTCGACGGTTTCTGCAGCAGCGCTGGCACGAGTTCGAGGCGGACCATAGTGGGCATCGTGAGGACCCCGCGTTGGTTTGGGAGACGGCAAAAGTTGTCCTGCGCGGGGATATTATTGGATTTTTGGCGAGAAAGCGTAGACTCATGGCGGAACGTATTATTCGATTGGAACGCTTAGTTACTCAACAGCGGCGGCGATGGGCGGCTAATCCGAGTGTGTTTTTGAAGAAGCAGGTTTGGGAGACGCAGACGACCCTGAACGATCTACTACATCAGAGGGCCAAAAAATCAGTTCTGTATTATCGATTCCAGCTTTATTGCCATGGCGACAAGCCTGGGAGGTTACTGGCTCGCTGCTTGCGTGGCTCTCGGAACTCTAGGCTGGTGCATGCGCTTAGAGATAAGGGGGTCCTTCACAAGGAGAGCCCGGAGATAGCTCGGGTGTTCCGTTCGTTTTTTCAGAGACTTTATACAGCAGAACCGGGCTCTCCTGTGCAGATGTCTGAATACTTGGAGGGCCTGAGCTTGCCTCAATTGACTGTCCAGCAACGGGAGGAATTGGATCAGCCGATCTCTGTACAAGAGGTGCAAACTGTTATTGCTAAAGCGAGATGTTATAAAACCCCGGGTGCGGACGGGTTAGGGGCTGAATTTTACAAGATCCTGCTTGAGTTGGTATCACCGTTGCTGACGGACGTTCACATTAGGAGGTCAGAGCAGGGAACCTTTCATTGGGGAAGTAACTTGGCTCATGTGATACTTATTCCTAAACCTGGGAAGGATTTGTTGCGTGCTGAATCTTATCGCCCTATTTCTCTCCTCAACTTCGATTTGAAAATACTGGCGAAGATCCTTGCGGACCGCCTGGCGACTGTACTGGGGCATTTGGTTCATGACTCCCAGGTAGGCTTTGTGAGAGGGCGGTATGCCGTTCGCAATCTACGGAAGATTTTAGCCTCCCTGGAGTGGGTACAGAGCAGTCGTCTCCCTTCTTTGTTAATCAGTTTCGATGCAGAGAAAGCTTTTGACAGGGTGGATTGGCAGTATTTATGGCGCCTGTTGCCTTGCTATGGGATTGGGAGCTCTTTTTGTGCCATGGTTCGCAGTCTCTACTTTGACCCGATTGCGGCGATTTGCTGTAATGGGGTGCTTTCGGAGACCTTCCCCTTACATCGGGGGACTAGGCAGGGCTGCCCCCTTTCCCCGCTACTGTTCGTCCTCTCTTTGGACCCGTTCATACGGCAGGTGGAGTTGTCACGGGAAATACAGGGGGTGCGTATTCGATCTACAGCCTTTAAGATCTCGGCCTTTGCCGACGATCTCCTCGTGCATTTGCTCAGACCACAGGAATCGCTCTCCAGGCTAATGCGGGAGTTTGAGACGTTTGGTCAGTTTGCCGGGTTAAAAATTAATCGGGCTAAATCTGAGGCCCTTGACGTTTTGGGAGGTGTGCGGGATAATTGGCGGGGCACCTTTCCCCTCCGATGGACGGTACACCATTTCAAATATCTTGGTATTTTGCTGACTGGTCAGCCCTCTCAGTTGTATGGTTGTAATCTTGACAGAATTCTGAGGGGTCTGCATGACCAGTTGCACGCTTGGTGACCGCTCCCGTTGTCCTTGTCTGGAAGAATCGCAGCGATCAAATTAGTTGTTTTACCAAGGATTCTTTATTGGCTACAGACGCTGCCTGTATGGTTGCTGCGGAAGGATTTAAAGCGGATAGAGGGGCTTATCCGGGGGTTTTTGTGGGGCGGAGCGCGAGCTCGTGTCTCCTATTCTCGCCTGGTGGGGAGTTGGCGTCAAGGGGGTTTGGGTCTCCCGGATTTAGGTGCCTATGCTTTGGCCTGCCAGGCGCGACATCTGGGAGACTGGCTGGGGGGGACGGCGGTGAAAATTCCGTTGGTCTTGGAGGAGGCTTTTGTCGCCCCAGTGTCTTTGCTTGCCCTCTTACATCTGGATACCCGTTTGCTTCCCGATAGACTGGCTGAAAGTGCACTTATTGACTCGGTGCGTCGAACTTGGAGGCAACTTAATGGGAACTGGGGAAAGAACTGGAGAGTCTCGAGTTGGTTGCCGATTCGGGGGAATGTTCTTTTTACCCCGGGACTGGATCATGCGATTTTCCGTGACTGGGCACGAAAGGGTCTCACTAGTCTCGGGCATGTGGTGGATCCCTCGGGGCTTTGCAAGAAGTTTCTGCCCTTAAGTGCTGAATATGAATTGGGGCCTCGACATTATTTTGCATATATGCAGATTGCGCATTATATTGCCTCCTTACCGGCAGCGGAATTACAGGCCGATCGTTCGACGCAGATCTTGTCTTTCTTTGATTTAGGTGGGGATTCACCGCCGTCCATACGGTTGTTGAAGTCTCGTTTGACCCCATATCGGTCTTCTCCAGATTATCGTCCTGTGGAGTTAGCATGGGCCGCGGAACTGGGTAGGGAGATTCCACCAGGGACGCTTTTGAAAGCTATGCAGCGGGTAGGAGAGCTGGCGGTAGGGGCCCGCTGGAGAGAGATGCAATATAAATCTCTCTCTAGAGTACATTTCTCCCCTCGTCGAGCCTTTCACTCCCAGCTTACACTGGATGGACGGTGCCCGAGATGTTTGGCGCTGTTGGCGAATTTGTCGCATATGTGGTGGGGCTGTAGACTTATCCGTTCTTATTGGGCTAGAATTGGTTCCTTCCTGGAGAGGCTCTTGGGACAACGGGTGTGCTTGGATGCCTCTTTAGTGCTCCTTGATCAATTGCGCCTTCTACAGCCTAAAGGTAAATGGGAGCGCTTACTAGTGCGTAAAGCTCGTCTGGTGGGTAAAGGCCCCATATTGCATAACTGGCGAGATCAAACTCCGCCTTCTTTTTGGGAATGGCGTAACGCCTTTCACCAGATGATGCTGTTGGAGGCTAGATACGCCCGAGGTAATGTCAAGCGCTGGCCACTTTTTCAAATGCTTTGGGATCCCTATCTCCAGATTTTAAGTTCCCGTAGTAGGAATGAAGTCTTACAGTTGGGCTCCTAGGCTGACCTGTGTGATTGCAGGGGTTCAGTCTCGGAATGATGCGGGGGGTCTCCTGGGTTGGATGCGACGGCGGGGGGGTGGGGGGAGGGAATGGCTGAGGGTTGGGGGGGATTGAGGGGGGGGGATGATTTTGGAAAAACGCACCTGTATGTCTTGCTTGTTCTCCTGCACGGGGATAAGAACTCACCCCCTCCTGGAGCTTGTTTGATGTTTTGGCCTGTTGTTATAGGAAGACACAAGGAGCAGGAGACGTTGGATGAACAGTTGAGTCTTTATTTGATAGGGACCCCAACGCGTTTCGGCAACGCCTTCCTCAGGGGGATTACAACTTGAACAAACATTAAAACAAAATAAGAACAATTAAAAACAGATAAAAACAAATAAAAACAATAGGCATGATGTTAAATATATATGCAAAACTACAAAATTAATAACCACATAAAATGCTCTGTATAGTAAAACAGTTAAAATAACACAGACAAACGTAGGGCTGAAGAACACAACATAAATGAATAAAGATATAAATGAGTTAAAATATACTAATCATCACTATATTTGAACAATTGTAGCTTAAAAACGGAAAAAACAAGTGAGAAACAAAGATAATTATATAAATATAATAGTAACAGATAAATAAATATATACTAACATGTCTAAAACATAGCAAATAACATAGAAATAATGCACCATATAAACTCATGACGGTTAAGGAGAATAATGTGTGACAAATAGAGGAATATTATTGTATGAAGTGGATAGAACAAAATGGTATACTATTGTATAATTAAATACATTAAAATACCCACTGGTAGAATTAGATTTATATTTGGTCACATATACATAAATAGGGTGGGAGAGGAAGAAGAAGGGGGAAGGGAGGGGTGGGGGGGGGGGGGGGGGAGGGGGAGGGGGCAGGGGGAGGGGGGGGGAAGAGGGAGAAGGGGGGGGGGGGGGGGGGGGGAGGGGGGGGGGGAGGGGGAAAGGAAGGGGGAAGGGAGAAAGATAGAAAATTGTACTTAAAGACCAGACTTTATGAAAATAAACAAAAGCATGAGCACTGGACTCTAGCAGCGTTCATCATGTGCATCTATTGAATGAGACCGGCGAATTAACAACGAACCCATCATGTTTTAAAATTATAAGGAGCTACTAATTATAAACGGTCCATAAGTATTACCTCCCCTTTTATGTGAAAACTTCATGATTGTACATAAGCAAATGAATGAATATGTTTAATTTGAAATACCGTTTCAAATGCTCAACCACGGGAATGTGTATTGTAGATGTCTATCTCTCGTTCTTGTTGTGCGAGTCGGTAGAAACGATCGCGTTTGTTCTACAACTTATATTATAAAGACACAACATATGTGTAAGGATAATCGCTAGAGAAAGGAAGATTATGTGAAATAAATAGAGAACTTCATGGTACACTCACAAAACCGGCCACTCAAAGTAACGTGAAGTGCAAGTCACAGGAACTCTTCATGCGGATCGCAAAGCATTGAAAGAAAAACATTCAACCGGGCTAACTTAAGAACGCTGCTTTTGGCGCCAAAATTAAGTTCACCTGAGTTTGGAAACAGAGTGACAGAAACGAAATGTAATTGTAGGAAGAGAACTTTGCTCCAACCGGTGGATCGATTCTTAAACGATCTTTAAATGTGTATTCCGAGTAAGAATAATAAATTAAATAGAACCATACTATAAAGTTCAATAAATATTAAATAATTAAATTTATATTTACAACCTTAAAAGGTGCTTTTAAGATACTTTATAGCACTACATCATGTGTATCACTTGGAGAAGTAAATGTAAAAAATTAATAAACATTAAATAATTAAAACTTTAGCAAAATATCTTACACATGAAAAATAAAATGTTACAATGGAAATTTAGCCGCATATTATTAAGGTTAAAGAGAAGGGGTGGGGGGGGGAGGGGGAAGGGGGGGGGAGGGAAGAGAGAAAGAAAGGGGAGGGGGAGGGGGAAGGAGGGAGGGGGGGGGGGAGGGGGAGGGGGGAGGGGGGGGGGAGAGAGGGAGGGGGAGGGGGAGGGGGGGAAGGGAAGGGGGGGAAGGGAAGGGAGGGAGGGGGACAGAAATGACTTTTTGAAAATAATATAGAGCATACAGAAGCATGAGCACTAGACTCTAGCACCGTTCGTTCATATTCATCTATTGAATGAGACCGGCAGATTGACACCGAAGCAATCATGTTTTAAAATTATGAGAATAAGAAGATACTAATTATAATAAGTGTTACCTCCCCTTTTATATGAGAACTTCATGATTATACATGAACAATTAAATGAATACGTTTAATTTTGAATGAAATAAAAAAGGGGGGTTTAAATGTAATTGTGGAAGAGAGCTTTGCTCCAAACAGTGGATCAATTCTTGAACGATCTTTAACTGTATATCCCGAGTAAGAGTAAAAAATTAAATAGAACCATATTATGAAGTTACATGAATATTAAGTAATTAAATTTATATTTACAACCTTAAAAGGTGCCTTAAAGATCTGACAACGTAGTAATAAAATTAAACAATAAATTAGATAAATAATGGATAATAAACAATTATGAAAAATAATAATTATAAAAAAAACTGTAAGATCAGTTTCTTGATTCAAACCATATGGTTCTAAGGACTTAAACTCATAGATAAAACGTTGTTCAAACTTCAGGAGAGTATTGTCTATATTGCCACCTCTCCAATGGGGAACTACTGTTTTTAGAACTACAAATTTGATGTCACTGATGCTATGGTTATTATCTAACCAGTGAGCCACTAGGGGTTTATCTGACTGCTTTCTTTGTATATTACTCCGGTGTTCAATTATACGGGTGCGAATTTGTCTTAAAGTTTTACCAATGTATAGTTTATTACAGGGACACTGAATTAAATAGATAACATGAGTGGTCTTACAATTTGAAAAATGATTAAGAAAGTGTCTGATACCTGAGGGAACATGAATGAAATCTTTTTTGACTGTGATGACATGTGTGCACACTGAACAATTGCCACAGCTATAGTGGCCCTTAACTGTGAGGGGAGGTTTCACTATGGATAGTGCAGAAGGAACGAGTGAATTCTTCAGATTAGAACTCCGTTTATACGCTATCATCAAGCGCTTAGTAGCGAAAGATGGAATAGTAGTGAGGAGATGCCATTCTTGTTTAAGAATGTTAACAATGGCTTTAGAATGTGAAGAAAAAGTTAAGGCGCAAACAATTTTATCCATAGGATCGCGTGTCTTTGTACTTAAAAGGGTAACGCGATCGGTGTTACGTGCCCTATAATAAGCCTTTCTTATACATGATGAGGGATACCCTCGTTGCAAGAATCTATTCTTCATATCTTCAGCTTGTGTTTCAAAATCAGCGTCATCTGTACATAACCTTTTGATCCTTAGGAACTGACTGATAGGGAGATTCTTTTTTAGAGATGGGTTATGGAAACTATCATATTTAAGAAGCGTATTGCGGTCCGTGGGTTTGCGGTACAACGTAGTAGAAAAACCTGTAGCTGATTTCTTGATTAAAATATCTAAATAAGAAATCTCATCCAAACTATAATTTCCTTCAAACTGCAAGTGTGTGTCAAGTGTGTTCAGCCATGTGTGGAAAGATTGTAATAGTGGTAATGTTCCATTCCAAAGTACAAGAACGTCATCTATATAACGTTTCCAAAGGAGGATATTAGATTTATATGGATGAAAGGTTAAGAACTTAGTCTCGAAATTAGTGACGTATAGATTCGCCACATCTGGGGCCATGGGGGACCCCATTGCGACGCCTTTTACCTGCTTGTAGAAAATACCTCTAAAGCAAAAGTAATTTTCGGTCATGGCCAAAGATGCTAGCTGAGTAAGAAAAAAGGTTGGGGTCCTAGTAGGTCTAGGCCTTTGTATAAGAGTGTCTGCTATTATTTCTAATGCAGCAGATTGAGGAATATTAGTATATAATGACCTGATGTCAAAAGTAGCTAAGATAACTTGATCATAAGGACCCTGAAAATCACGTAACATTTGTATTATATGAGTGGAATCTCTAACATATGAGGGTGCTTGGGTGACGAAGGGCCTTAAATAAATATCCAAAAATTTTGACAACGGTTCAAATAAAGATCCAATCGCAGACACGATAGGTCGACCAGGCGGATTGAGTAAAGATTTGTGAACTTTTGGGAGCATATATATAGTGGGCAAAATAGGGAATGGAACCGTGAGGAACTGAATCTCTTTGGGAGTAAGGTAACCCGCTTCTTTGCCAATAAAAAGCAGAGTGTCAACTTTCTTCCGTAAATTCTCTGTTGGATCATCAAAAATCTTTTGATAGTATTCTACGTCATTTAATTGTCTAAGGACCTCTGTCACATAGGCATCCTTATCTTGCACAACTATAGAACCACCTTTATCAGCTGGCTTAATTATAATGTTTGAATTGGACAATAGACCACGAAGGGCCAATTTTTGAGGGGCAGTAAAGTTGTAAAAAGTGTTTGTCTTATTAGTTTTATATAAACTATCTATTTTTTGAAGAACCACATTCTCATATGCAGAGATCATAACGTTAGGTTTTGAAGGTGGAATCCATGTAGACGGTCTTTTAACTATAGATGAATCAACAGTATCAGTATGATGTTGATCAAAGTAGTCTATAATTTTTAACTTACGAAAGAATTTGTACAACTCTACATGTGCGGCAAACCTATCATGTGTTTTAGTCGGGACAAAGGAGAGGCCTTTGTTGAGAACCTCCAACTCCATATGGAGTTGGAGGTTCTCAACAAAGGCCTCTCCTTTGTCCCGACTAAAACACATGATAGGTTTGCCGCACATGTAGAGTTGTACAAATTCTTTCGTAAGTTAAAAATTATAGACTACTTTGATCAACATCATACTGATACTGTTGATTCATCTATAGTTAAAAGACCGTCTACATGGATTCCACCTTCAAAACCTAACGTTATGATCTCTGCATATGAGAATGTGGTTCTTCAAAAAATAGATAGTTTATATAAAACTAATAAGACAAACACTTTTTACAACTTTACTGCCCCTCAAAAATTGGCCCTTCGTGGTCTATTGTCCAATTCAAACATTATAATTAAGCCAGCTGATAAAGGTGGTTCTATAGTTGTGCAAGATAAGGATGCCTATGTGACAGAGGTCCTTAGACAATTAAATGACGTAGAATACTATCAAAAGATTTTTGATGATCCAACAGAGAATTTACGGAAGAAAGTTGACACTCTGCTTTTTATTGGCAAAGAAGCGGGTTACCTTACTCCCAAAGAGATTCAGTTCCTCACGGTTCCATTCCCTATTTTGCCCACTATATATATGCTCCCAAAAGTTCACAAATCTTTACTCAATCCGCCTGGTCGACCTATCGTGTCTGCGATTGGATCTTTATTTGAACCGTTGTCAAAATTTTTGGATATTTATTTAAGGCCCTTCGTCACCCAAGCACCCTCATATGTTAGAGATTCCACTCATATAATACAAATGTTACGTGATTTTCAGGGTCCTTATGATCAAGTTATCTTAGCTACTTTTGACATCAGGTCATTATATACTAATATTCCTCAATCTGCTGCATTAGAAATAATAGCAGACACTCTTATACAAAGGCCTAGACCTACTAGGACCCCAACCTTTTTTCTTACTCAGCTAGCATCTTTGGCCATGACCGAAAATTACTTTTGCTTTAGAGGTATTTTCTACAAGCAGGTAAAAGGCGTCGCAATGGGGTCCCCCATGGCCCCAGATGTGGCGAATCTATACGTCACTAATTTCGAGACTAAGTTCTTAACCTTTCATCCATATAAATCTAATATCCTCCTTTGGAAACGTTATATAGATGACGTTCTTGTACTTTGGAATGGAACATTACCACTATTACAATCTTTCCACACATGGCTGAACACACTTGACACACACTTGCAGTTTGAAGGAAATTATAGTTTGGATGAGATTTCTTATTTAGATATTTTAATCAAGAAATCAGCTACAGGTTTTTCTACTACGTTGTACCGCAAACCCACGGACCGCAATACGCTTCTTAAATATGATAGTTTCCATAACCCATCTCTAAAAAAGAATCTCCCTATCAGTCAGTTCCTAAGGATCAAAAGGTTATGTACAGATGACGCTGATTTTGAAACACAAGCTGAAGATATGAAGAATAGATTCTTGCAACGAGGGTATCCCTCATCATGTATAAGAAAGGCTTATTATAGGGCACGTAACACCGATCGCGTTACCCTTTTAAGTACAAAGACACGCGATCCTATGGATAAAATTGTTTGCGCCTTAACTTTTTCTTCACATTCTAAAGCCATTGTTAACATTCTTAAACAAGAATGGCATCTCCTCACTACTATTCCATCTTTCGCTACTAAGCGCTTGATGATAGCGTATAAACGGAGTTCTAATCTGAAGAATTCACTCGTTCCTTCTGCACTTTCCATAGTGAAACCTCCCCTCACAGTTAAGGGCCACTATAGCTGTGGCAATTGTTCAGTGTGCACACATGTCATCACAGTCAAAAAAGATTTCATTCATGTTCCCTCAGGTATCAGACACTTTCTTAATCATTTTTCAAATTGTAAGACCACTCATGTTATCTATTTAATTCAGTGTCCCTGTAATAAACTATACATTGGTAAAAACTTTAAGACAAATTCGCACCCGTATAATTGAACACCGGAGTAATATACAAAGAAAGCAGTCAGATAAACCCCTAGTGGCTCACTGGTTAGATAATAACCATAGCATCAGTGACATCAAATTTGTAGTTCTAAAAACAGTAGTTCCCCATTGGAGAGGTGGCAATATAGACAATACTCTCCTGAAGTTTGAACAACGTTTTATCTATGAGTTTAAGTCCTTAGAACCATATGGTTTGAATCAAGAAACTGATCTTACAGTTTTTTTATAATTATTATTTTTCATAATTGTTTATTATCCATTATTTATCTAATTTATTGTTTAATTTTATTACTACGTTGTCAGCATTACTAATTAATAATGTTGAGATTAGATCGAATTCCTATCTTAACATTTTATTTCATTTTATATTTCATGTGTAAGATACTTTGCCTAGGTTTTAATTAATTAATGTTTATTTATTAATAATGTTTTACATTTACTGTTCCATATGTTACACATGTTGTAGTGCTATGGAATAAGTCCTAGTAAGGTATCTTTAAGGCACCTTTTAAGGTTGTAAATATAAATTTAATTACTTAATATTCATGTAACTTCATAATATGGTTCTATTTAATTTTTTACTCTTACTCGGGATATACAGTTAAAGATCGTTCAAGAATTGATCCACTGTTTGGAGCAAAGTTCTCTTCCACAATTACATTTAAACCCCCCTTTTTTATTTCATTCAAAATTAAACGTATTTATTTAATTGTTCATGTATAATCATGAAGTTCTCATATAAAAGGGGAGGTAACACTTATTATAATTAGTATCTTCTTATTCTCATAATTTTAAAACATGATTGCTTCGGTGTCAATCTGCCGGTCTCATTCAATAGATGAATATGACGAACGGTGCTAGAGTCTAGTGCTCATGCTTCTGTATGCTCTATATTATTTTCAAAAAGTCATTTCTTTCCCCCTCCCTCCTTTCCTTTCCCCCCTCCCCTTCCTTCTCCCCCTCCCCCTCCTCCTCCCTCTCTTTCCCCCCCCCTCCCCCCTTTCCCCCCCCCCCTCTTCTCCTCCCCCTCCCCCTCCCCTTTTCCTTTCCCTCTCTTCCCTCCCCCCCCTTCCCCCCTCCCCCCCCCCCTCCTTTAACCTTATTAATATGCGGCTAAATTTTCCATTGTAACATTTTATTTTTCATGTGTAAGATATTTTGCTAAAGTTTTAATTATTTAATGTTTATTAATTTTTTACATTTACTTCTCCATGTGTTTACACATGATGTAGTGCTATAAAGTATCTTAAAGCACCTTTTAAGGTTGTAAATATAAATTTAATTATTTAATATTTATTGAACTTTATAGTATGGTTCTATTTAATTTATTATTCTTACTCGGAATACACATTTAAAGATCGTTTAAGAATCGATCCACCGGTTGGAGCAAAGTTCTCTTCCTACAATTACAATTCGTTTCTGTCACTCTGTTTCCAAACTCAGGTGAACTTAATTTTGGCGCCAAAAGCAGCGTTCTTAAGTTAGCCCGGTTGAATGTTTTTCTTTCAATGCTTTGCGATCCGCATGAAGAGTTCCTGTGACTTGCACTTCACGTTACTTTGAGTGGCCGGTTTTGTGAGTGTACCATGAAGTTCTCTATTTATTTCACATAATCTTCCTTTCTCTAGCAATTATCCTTACACATGTGTTGTGTCTTCATAATATAGTTGTAGAACAAACGCGATTGTTTCTACCGACTCGCACAACAAGAACGAGAGATAGACATCTACAATACACATTCCCGTGGTTGAGCATTTGAACGGTATTTCAAATTAAACATATTCATTCATTTGCTTATGTACAATCATGAAGTTTTCACATAAAAGGGGAGGTAATACTTATGGACCGTTTATAATTAGTAGCTCCTTATAATTTTAAAACATGATGGGTTCGTTGTTAATTCGCCGGTCTCATTCAATAGATGCACATGATGAACGCTGCTAAAGTCCAGTGCTCATGCTTTTGTTTATTTTCATAAAGTCTGGTCTTTAGCACAATTTTCTATCTTTCTCCCTTCCCCCTTCCTTTCTCCCCTCCCCCCTCCCCCCCCCTTACCCCCCCCCTTCTCCCTCTCCCCCCCCCCTCCCCCCTCCCTCTCCCCCTCCCCCCTCCCCCCCCCCCCACCCCTCCCTTCCCCCTTCTTCTTCCTCTCCCACCCTATTTATTTATATGTGACCAAATATAAATCTAATTCTACCAGTGGGTATTTTAATGTATTTAATTATACAATAGTATACCATTTTGTTCTATCCACTTCATACAATAATATTCCTCTATTTGTCACACATTATTCTCCTTAACCGTCATGAGTTTATATGGTGCATTATTTCTATGTTATTTGCTATGTTTTAGACATGTTAGTATATATTTATTTATCTGTTACTATTATATTTATATAATTATCTTTGTTTCTCACTTGTTTTTTCCGTCCGTTTTTAAGCTACAATTGTTCAAATATAGTGATGATTAGTATATTTTAACTCATTTATATCTTTATTCATTTATGTTGTGTTCTTCAGCCCTACGTTTGTCTGTGTTATTTTAACTGTTTTACTATACAGAGCATTTTATGTGGTTATTAATTTTGTAGTTTTGCATATATATTTAACATCATGCCTATTGTTTTTATTTGTTTTTATCTGTTTTTAATTGTTCTTATTTTGTTTTAATGTTTGTTCAAGTTGTAATCCCCCTGAGGAAGGCGTTGCCGAAACGCGTTGGGGTCCCTATCAAATAAAGACTCAACTGTTCATCCAACGTCTCCTGCTCCTTGTGTCGTCTTATATTGCTCGCAGGAGGCCTGCTCCTCCTTGTGTTTTTGGACAATGCTGGAGGACATATTCAAAACATAAGTGCAAACACACACACAGTATGCGTTGGTCAGGGGCACAGCTGAAAAACATGGGCTGAATGTGCACAAGTGCAAACCTGTGCACATCATGGCCAAGTCACATGCACATATACCTTGGTGATGTCTGATCTAACTATGATGGTGTAGACAGAAAATGCAGTATCCGTAAAACACGACAACCAAAAACACATCTAACTCTGCTGTACATCTGACTGAAAAGGTGTCCCTGCGAACATACTGTACACAAACACATGGGGAGATGGGTCACCACCCCAAAATATGGGTAAGGGAGGCTGTCAGGGGAGAGTTGTACAACACCAGCTGCCTCATATGACACATGACAGGCGACATGTTGCTCCCATGAACCCATGTACGCACAATGTAGCTGTAGATCCACCTACCCTGGACCACAGCATCTTGGACGATGGGCCCTCATGTGCCAATGCTACAGTGGAACAGCATCCTCATGAAGCTGGTCCTGTGGAGAGGGAAACAAACCATCACAAAATATATGTCATGTCCCATCTGTGAAACCCACAGTACACAGCAATGTCAACAGCTGGCAGACCCCACAACCTGACCCAACGACTGACTGTTCACCCTCACACTGTACTGATATACCACATGGGAGAGGCAGCATGTAGACGTATGATACCAATGAAATGTCCCCCTATTACTCATTTGCCCCCACCACCCTCGGTTGCTCCTCACACCTGTCTAAGGAGGTGTCTGCAAACACCATGTGTGAAACACATCCCAAGGTCGCACTATTAGTCTGTGTTGGCCAGGTTGACAACATTACCCCCTCTCCGTGTCTATGACTCCCCTAATGTTGTTTGTTAGTCCATTGTACATACCTGTGACACCTGGTAATATGCTGTACCACCCCCTGTATCCACTGTGCAAAGGAATATTATGCAGTGTACATCCTGTACATCAATGATTACTTAGATATGTGCACTGATCATGTGCCTAAATACATGGCAATGTCATCACCATGTGTACCAGACAACACCCCCATGTCTGTCTTTCATCAGACCATGATGGCGTCATGTCAGCCCACTGGGTATCAGGGAGAATGTTAATCCATGGAGAGGCTATATGTGCACCTGCACCACATATCACCCAAATAGGTCTGTGTGTGTATGTCAACATAACATCCCTTGCCAGTGTAGACAAGGCATATGTGGCTGTGTACTGTGCTAACCTGACCGACATACAGCATGTACCAGAGCCATGACGTAGATGTTCAGATAGTATCACCCACATATGCCACTCTTTATTTGCTAAACCGCTAAACTAGCAAACATATACACACATGCAGCTCTACAGTGGGGTCCTGTAATCCACCCGTTCATGATGTGACCCGCTGCACATCCGTATGTGTGTACAGTGAGAATACTGCAATGTATGACACCTCACTATATAAGATGAAACCAATGATATGGACCCCGGGCTGCACACCGACTATGTCCACATGCCTCACCCTAGCCATGTATGTGCTACGTAAATCAACATACCATATGGTACCGTTTGGTGTGGCAGCAACACCTGTCACATGTAATCTATCCCATCATGGGTATGCAGTCATGCGCATGTGTACTGTGCTATGTTAGACATGTTGCATGATACATTATAAACATACAGACATAGCCAGCCCATAATAGCATAACACACACACAAGCACACCCTGATTGTAGTACATAAACAAGGTGGCCGCATGAGAGCTCTCCACAAATGTTGCCATCTACACCCCATTAAACCCCGGAACATATGCCTGACACCGTGCCACACACACAGACTATAATGGAAACAGTGTGTTTGCACAGCAGTTGCTATCACACACAGACACTAACTGGTACTGTGACCCCCAAAAGCTCATAAAGGTGTCTCAACACACAAACCCCAAAAACACCAACAGCCCCTGTTGTGCCCTGTCCACATTGTCCATTGCACACCCCTGGCCCTATGTTACTGTTGGATGTTCAGCATAAGGACAATGCAGTGATGGATCTGAATGCTATATGTGCAGACACATGACCCGTTATAAACCTCACATGCACACAACAGCACATATATGTGGGAGGATGTGCAATACATACCACTGAATATCTCAGCAATCAACCTCTGCCTGACCGCTGTGCCTGCCTGTGTGTCACCACTGGCACGTACAGGGGGGCACGGTGGATCCTCCGCAAGATCCTCATTAATCTCTGCAGCAATATCATGCCTGAGAGCAATGTTGTGCAGGATGCAACAGGCTACGATTATCTCTGCAACAGTCATTGCCTTATATTGTAAGGCCCCACCTGTCCGATCCAGACACCTGAAGCGACTTTTCAAAACGCCAAAGGTGCGCTCTATGACAGAGCGGCTGGAGGCGTGGGCCTCATTGTACCTCCGCTCTGCACGTGTCCGTGGTTGACGCACAGGGGTTAGCAGCCAGGGGCGACATCCATACCCTGCATCACCTGCAAAAAGAGAATGATGCATGTGAATGCATGAGCGCATGCCACCACAAATCTGCACAGGTATGGACTTAGAGACAAGTGCATTACACATCCTGACAGAATCATATGACAACACAAATATACATTTGACAGAATATGACCTATGGTGATAGAAATGTCAGAAAGGGCCCCTGTAGTCTGGACAGACATGGCAAATAACAGCAATGTCACATTTTTGCAAACAAAGATCCGCTATGTGTGGCATATGCGCCTTGGTATGCAGTCAATGTCCGCATCTCTGAAACCACCAATGGCAGCCTAAACCACCAGCACACAAACAACACATCAAACGTATATGTTAGCAAGCTATACACCACAAGAATGTTGTATGAGGCAATGTAAACGCACACCCAGAACATGTCTGACCTGGGATCTCGACAACATCAACCCAATATCACCTCACAACACTGTGTCCACTAAGGTCAACATACCTACAGACAGCAGTCTGATGCCATATGCTGTCGACCGCTGACCAACAACCATGTCAGTGGACACCCGGTCCACTGTCACCATCATGTTAATATCCCTGTTAAGCTGTGTTCCACAGATCTGCACACTGTAGCCCACATGAGCCCTGAACTATCACAACAACAGAGACTGTCAAGGTTCCTCTGTATGGGGTACCAACACCTCTCTGCCCGCTCACAAGTTGGCCCCTGCCCTTGCTGTCACCTCTCTCAAAGGCAGAGACACATCAGATTAATGACATACACTGATGCCACAGTAGTGGCCATCTGCAGTGGCCCAAAGTCATTCACAACACACGTGTGTATGCACACATGTTATGGCCTATGCCTAAACCAGAACCCTACCTAGGGAAAGGTGTACCCAACGTTGCCAAGGTTATGAACATCCATCATATGTGTCGAAACCCCAAACAACTACCAACCCATGTCATCCACCAAACAATGTTCAAGAACCCCAGTAATGTGTAGGGGTGTGGCCCTCACACACACAAATGATATGCGATAGGTGTATGGCTTGTGACTCACAGAAATGTGACATGACATAACACAGTTACCTCAAATGCCACTAATGCACAGGTGGGTGTGATGGACAACAATCCCACCCACCCACCTGTGGCCCGGTGAAATACACACACACGTTGAAATGCACACCCATGTACATGCATCTGAACATGTGCATATGTCCCCCTACACCATCAGCATATCACCCCCAGGTATTGTTTCCAACCAGATGTGACATGGCTCATCATGTCACATGCAACTCAATGTCTACACCCCGCCCACAATGTCTGCTGAACGTGAGCTCAGCTGCCTAACACACAGAGCGTATATAGTGCAATATATAAGAGATGTTAAGTGACAAAATGATATAACCTACAGACTACATCATATGTGTGGACATACTCACCCAGCAGGATGCAGTCCCCCATACAGTCCCTCCTCAAACTGTCGAAATAGTGCTGAGCGATGCAGGATATAGGAGTCATGGGTGGACCCTGGAAACCGTGGGACCACATTCAGAATATGCAGATCAGCATCACATACAACCTGAACATTCAGGGAATGGTAGTGTTTGCGGTTGCGGAACACCACCTCCCTGTCTCTAGGTGGGACCAGGGCAACATGTGTGCAATCAATAGCTCCCATCACGTGTGGTATCCCAGCTACAGCCTCAAAGGCTTGGTTCAGGGTCCCCCAATGTTGCCTAGTGTGGGGAAGGGCTATGTAATTCCCCACCCGGCAGACCATGGCACGCAGTACCTGGTGGAGACATCGGGAGAAGGAGGGTCGGCTCATGCCACCCACTGCGCCCACTGAGTGTTGGAAACAGCCAGAGGCAAAGAAATGTAAAGCAGCAAGGAGCTTAACTAAACCCGGTATGGCATGGGACCGATTAGTCAGGGGCTCGAGGTCAGGTCGTAGATCCTCATAGAGCTCCCTAATAGCCCTTGTGCTCAGCCTGTACAGGGAGATGACCTGGTCCTCACGCATGTCCTGGAGCTGGGCCCTGGGCCTGTAGAGGCGAGGCTGCCGAGCCTGCACCTCGGCACGTCTCCTGCGCTGTGCATGTACATCAGCTGCCTGGCCCTCCTCCACAGCTGCAGGTCTGATTTGCTGCGGGACTACACCCATGCCCTGTGCCTCAGCCCCATGGACACCATCCCCCCTGTCCGGCAACCGCAGCATCTGCTCACCATCCAGGGCACATGCAGAAACATATATTCCAGTCACCACCTCACCCCGCAGACCTACACAAACACACTACAACACACACACAAACCTCCCACAACAGCGACCAACTCACAAACACCGACTGACAAACTGAACAAACGGATGCGATACACAACACAATACACACAATACAATACAATACACACAGTACAACCCAATAGACAATGAACTACACAGATAACCTAGCCTGATCAATATGTCACCCTCTCCAAATGTACACCTCTCCTACAATACAACCCTCAATGTGTACTATCTATGCCTGAGGATATATAGATGTATTTCCGGTGTTGAGATGTGCGGCTGTGACGTTGTGCGTCATTGCGCGCCGTGGGGGAGCGCCGTGCGCATGTGCATCCCATAGAGCAATCCCTGCCATCCGTGTGCGCCGCGCTGGGGCGTGTATGCGTGATGACGGCATGTGCGTCTGAATGCGCCGCACCCAAACGCCCATTCACATCTCTGACGCAGATCCGTGGCGCGCACAGACGAAAGCGCATGCGCACATCTGTGGCGCGGAAAACAAAGCCGATAGGCAACAGCGCATGCGCAAACGAAAAACAGAGCGTAAACGTCCATGTTGGCCGCGCTGGGGCATGTATGCGTGATGACGGCATGTGCGTCTGAATGCGCCGCACCCATACATGCCCATGCACAGCTCTGACGCAGATCCGCGGCACGCACAGACGACAGCGCACGCGCACATCAGCGGCGCACCAAAAAAAAAAAAGAAACGCATGCGCAACGGCAAAAAGCAATGATAATATGGTATAAAACACACTGTACCACAGGTAAACGACGAGGGTGTTGTAAGATACAGTGAGGGAGTGTGGAGAAACAGAGGCGTGTGTGATACTGAAGAGGTAGAAGGTGTTGTAGGGGGAGAGGAGGCTGTGTGTCTGTAGAGTGCCATATCGTATTTGGTGTAGCACTGTTTCTGTGTCCTGTTCTATGTGTATTGTTGTGTTCTGTGCAGGGTAGGGTGGATTGGGTGGGGTGGGGTGGTCTGCAGTGTGTAGGGTGGTGTGTGGTGTCCTGTGCTGGGTGGGGAGTGGTGAGGGGAGAGGGTGATGGAGAGAGAGGAGGAGAGGGGGAGAGAGGGGGTGAATGTTGATGAGGCCGGTGGGGATGTAGAACACCAGTGCACTGCAGAGGTGGGTGGGGCGGTGACACCGGTGCCTGAGGCTGGTGCAGGCCCATCGGGGAATACAGGTGTGGAGGTGCAAAGACACACTGGCAAAAGAAAGCGCCCACCTGTGCCAGCTACGCAGCGGAGGAGGGCGCTGAGATTCAGTGACCAGGAGAACCACAGTCTCCTGAGCATGGTCCTGGAGAACTACGATGTCCTCTTCGGCCGCCTCAGTAGCCAAACACCCGTGGGGAACCGCAATGCTGTGTGGGAGGATGTGAGGCTAGCAGTGGCTGGGGCGGGTGGCCCACCAAGAGACACGGACAGTCTGAAAAAAAGATTTTCTGACATAAAAAGAGGTGTACGGCAGGTGATGGTGGCTGAACACCAGCATTCCCTGGGTACAGTAGGCTGGGGCACCCTCATCTACCCACTATCGGCCCTCGAGCGAGAGCTTGAACAAAGACTTGGAGATATCTACACAGGTGGCCTGACTGAGCTCCTGGATACTGCAACCCCGCTAGCGGTACGTCTGACAAATCTCTATGTAACAATGTCCAGGCAACAGCCTATGCGTAGCACCGTATGTAACTGCCAATATGAAACAGGTCTATCAGCTAAGCATGTGCATTTCCAAACCCTTTGTACGCTATGGCTACTAGGTAGTCCCCACAGTGTACGCCTGTAATCACAGATATGTGTCAGGGTTGGCCAGGCCATGTAATGGCCAAACCAACATGGCTCACTGTAACAACACCCAGGGGACACTGAACCTGTGAGGTGACAGTAACAGAGCTCACAGCTGCAAACTGGATACCTCTGCTGCACACAGTGTGTGGATAGGCAGACCAGCAAACATTGTCCCCAGGACAACCACACAACATGCACTGTGAGGCACAGCTCACCCCTCCCATCCCCCAAGCCTCACCTCTGCTGTCACATGTATGGAAATCAGTCTGCGGGCCAATACATGACCAACGCACATACAGGATAGAACCCAGAGAAAATGCCCACAGACCTAACATCTCAACCAACAGCAACCCTATGATGTCACCAGCTCAGTCTGGAACCTATGTATGCAATGACGCAATCACGGCATCACAGAGGTCCATCAGTCACACTCTGACAGACAGGTTGCATGTCAAGGGGGTCTGTCCCTCCTGCAATAACCGTGACAGGGCACTGCTGAAAGCTCTGCACAGGCACCCTCCCCGGCCCCACGGGCCAGGACATCCCCCCCAAGAGTCCACAGCACACTCATAACTGAGTGTGTAGGTCCACACAATGCATCCAGAGCTTGCACACCTTCCATGATACCGCCATGACATCCCTGTGAGCCAGTACCTGGTGTGATAACTGCTGTGACAGTCCCCTCTGACACGACAGGCCCATCTGTGCTGCTGTAGCCTCTGTCATGGCTGCTGAAAGCCCAGCTGCGATGGCAGTGCCTGTTCTGTTGAGCATGTCTGTATGGACACTGTACATACCTTCCCGTCCTGCAGTCCAATCTGCCACTGTGCACCCTGTCCCTCCTGTGATGGCCCCCCTCCCACTCATTGTGTGTCACCACAAACTACCGTACAACATGATGGCTGACACACATGTTTGTGATGGATGTTGCCCAATATCCTGGCTCCATGTGTGTCCCCTATGCAATGTGTCTGAGCACCCAGCCTGGGTGAGGTCTGAGCACAGGCTGCACATGCACGTGGCACACATCTCCCTGATGTGACCGGTATGATTGTTATTTGCCACGATTAGTGGGGTCCAATCACAGGGAGATATCAAATAGATATATAGAGAATACCCTCCAGAAATACATGGCGGACTCACTGGATGAAGGTCTAGACCACCTCCACCTCTGATCAATACAGACCGGGTGTGGATGATATGCTGGTCTCCACACGCACACATGCAAAGCTAGGGACGATGCAAAGACAGGATGCCCTAACGCATCACTGACCTGTAGCATGTACCTCTCCATTGACAGGGTACGATATGTTCTCTCTGTCCAATGTTCCTGTCATCCCAGGCTGTCGACGGAACATCACGCTAATCATTAACACACGTCGTATAACATGTGCCTGATCAGCACAGACAATGCTCACCTGAATGCTGCTACTGTGGAGTTCCATGGTAGCAGCAGACAGATGATCAGTGTCCAACATGACAAAGGAGATGTTATACAAAGGTGGTCAATGATAACAGACCTGTGCAGGTGCAGCAGGAAGAGTAGCGGTCCAAGGCCGGAAAAAACATATCCTAACGTGTGAAATGAGCAGCAAATGATACAGGTCGTTGATGCGAGAAGGTAATCTGCCTATGCTGCTGCAGAAGCGTTGCATGTGTGAGTCAGAGATCAGCGGTTCTGCGACAACACATGTGTGTTGATAAGAGGTGTAAGTAGTCTACACCATCCTCAGGTGACCATCCCAATGTCCCCCGGAGTGTACACCTTGTATAGCTATGTAGTTAGGTTCATATCTATATCCCCTCATACACCGCACTATTCAGCATCAGCGTGTCTAACAGGCAAACCTAATCCCAGTACACTCAACATGCATGAGATCACAGATGACATGGGACGGAACGTGGATACCAAGGCAAACAATGTACAGAAATCCCACAGATGTACCATAAATGATCAGGGACATGTTACCACTATAAGGTGACAGGTATATATTCCAACGTCAGATATACTCATCACAGGCAGGTTACTGAGATATCATGCAATCAGGTATGTGGGTGGGCTCGCTGAGGTCGACAGGTGTTGATGACTCTATAGGGAAGAGTTTGCAGGGATAGAAAGTGACGGCCTACCTGAATTGTGATCAGCTGCTGATAGGCCAGATGCCAGGGGGTGCTGCATTGCAGCACCTAGGGGCACAAAGGTGAAAGGTCCTGTGGGCTGCAGGGGAGGCAGGGCTTGTGATGGCCGTCTGTAGCTCCAGGGAGGTGATGTTCGTGGATGCTCTCGCTCTGTCTGGTGTACTGCAGTGAGTAGGGGAGGAGAAGAATGCAGTGTAGAGCCTATTAGGTTTGTTCAACGTGTGAGCTAGGGTGATAAAGATAATGCTGGTCTGAATGGCTAGCCAATGTACGTGAATCAGCTCAGGGGAACATGGTTATCCAAGGCGTCTCCCTGAGGTAACCTTGCTGTAGCAGTCATTGGCAGCTGTAACGGTTATAAGGTGGATTAGTGAGGAAGCTGACAAATGATGGTCCCGTAAATGACGTGTGGGATCATCAGTGCATGGTATATTGTCATCAAATTGTCTGGTTCCAACATGCAGCGTAGGTGTACCATAAGGTGGATTAGGTAGTATGCAGGTGTGCCTGTGTTTTCCAGGTGGGATATCATATGGACGCGTAGCTATAAAATGAAATACTGGTAAAGTGAGGACGGGTCGGATTGCAGTTCATATACCCCAGTCCTGAGATGATGTGGTGGGATGATGTTGGGATTGCGCGTGATCAAGAGGACCTCCGTTGTTGTAAGTCACATATGGAGGTTTCACGAGGACGGACACCCTAACAATGCATTGGGGCAGGGTATGAGAGGGGGGAGAGACATATGTGCATTGCAGATGGGTGTGTAAAGAACAACGTCATCGCCATAAGGCATGTAGACAACACTACAAGGATGTATGAACCCACAGATGGTTTGCAGGTAGATGTTCAATAGGGGGATAGAATGTGATGAACATTGGTTAGCACCCTGATGTAGGTGGAAGGGTTCAGATGTACTGTCCACTGAGCCGACATGCTGCCACCTTCGCTATAGATCGGACCTGCACCAAATAAGCACTGTTCCAGTGATGCCCTTCACAATTATTCCCGCCACAAGGAGGTTGTGTGTCACTGAATCACGCGCTGCAGGGACGTCCAGAGTTGGGAGGTGGCAACCCAGTTGGATATCATCTATGCCAGGGGTCTCAAACACGCGGCCCGCGGGCCGCATGCGGCCCGCAAGACAACTTTGTGCGGCCCGCGACGGAGGAAAACAAAAAAACCCCCAAACCCTGGCTTCTGCCGTTGCCGCCGTGGCAGCGGCAGAAGCAATTGTCAAATTTAAAAAAAAACTGACTTCTGCTGCTCAAGCAGCAAAATCAGCTGTCCTGCGGCCCTTCCCCTGTGCCCGGAGATCCGAGTCTGCTCTATCAGCGGCGTGCTTTTCAAGCCGCGAAGAGAGTATTCCCCTCTCGCGCGGTTTCAAGCCGCGCGAGAGGGGAATACTCTCCTCGCGCTTGAAAAGCACGCCGCTGATAGAGCAGACTCGGATCTCCGGGCACAGGGGAAGGGGCCGCAGGACAGCTGATTTTGCTGCTTGAGCAGCAGAAGCCAGGTTTTATTTTAATTTACCGGGGGGGGGGGGGGGGTTTAGGACTGGAAATGGGCTATTGGGAGGGGGGGGGTATGACTGGAAATGGGCTATTGGCAGGGGGGGGGTTATTAAGGAAAATGGGCTATTGGCAGGGGGGGGGTTTTGACGGGAAATGGGCTATTGGCAGGGGGGGGGTTATGACTGGAAATGGGCTATTGGCAGGGGGGGGTTCTGACTGGAAATGGGCTATTGGCAGGGGGGGCTATTGTCAGGGGGGGGGTTATGACTGTAAATGGGATATTGGCAGGGGGGCTATTGGCAGGGGGGGGGCTATTGGCAGGGGGGGGGCTATTGGCAGGGGGGGGTTATGACTGGAAATGGGCTATTGGCAGGGGGGGGTTATGACTGGAAATGGGCTATTGGCAGGGGGGGGTTATGACTGGAGATGGGCTATTGGCAGGGGGGTTATGACTGGTAATGGGCTATGGTGGGGGCTAGGACTGGAAATGGGCAGGTGGGGGTTAGGAAGGACTGGAGGTGGGCTGATGGGGGGAGTTAGGACTGGTAATGAGCTATGGAAGGGCTGACTGAAATGGGTAATGGGGGTTAGGGCTGGAAGTGGGCTACTGGCAGGGGGGTTATGACTGGTAATGGGCTATGGGGGGGTAAGACTGAAAATGGGGTGATGGGGGGTAAAACTGGAAGTGCGCTATGGGGAGGTTAGGACTGGTAATGGGCTATGGGGGGGTCTAGGACTGGTAATGGGCTGGGGGGGTTGCTAGGACTGGAAATGGGCTGAGAGGAAGGGGGGCTTGAACTGCAAATGGCTGATGGGGAGGGGGGCTTGGAATGGAAATGGGCTGTGAGGGGAGGGAGCTAGGAGGGGCAATGGGCTGATGGGGGCTAGGATTGGAAATGGGCTGATGGTGAGGCTAGGATAGGACTGGAAATGGACTAATGGGGGGACTAGAAGGGAGCGGATGCTGGGTGGGGCTGGAACTAGAAGGGAGCTGATGTTGGGGGAGGATTAGAATGGGATGGAGCTGGGAAAAGTGAAATGGAGAGGGGAAAAATATTTTGTCTGGGAGAGAAGACAAATCTACAATTGGCCAGGTATTGGGAGAGTAAGTGGGGATTGAGGATGGAGGGGTAAAATTTGAGTGGATGAAATAGGAATGAGGAAAGAGAAAAAGGAGAAAGATTAGTATGTTAAAGCAGATGTAGAGAGAGAATGGAAAAAAAACTAGGAGAGAAGAAAGGGCAAATGGACAGCAGACGATGGAGAGTTAGCAGAAGACATGAAGAAACCAGAAGAAAGTGGCTGGAACAATTGCAACTGAAAAAAATGCACAAAAGGTAGAAAAATATCTCTTTATTTTGAATTTATTAACTGGAATATGTCAGCTCTGGGAAATGTGCATCATTAATGCTTGCGCTTTGTTTAGTACAAGAGGAAATTAATTTATATTTTTATTTCTACAGTGTTGTCGTACATTCCAAGTTTGGCTTTTGGGGTTCCCAGTTTAATTATTGTCTTCTTGTTTCTAAATCTTTTAGTCTTTCTTTATCCATACTCATTAAAGAGGCATGTTTACTAAAAGTTAGTGTATGGTAACATTATGCAAATATTTATGCAAATGAGGCCCCTTATGCAAATGAGGCCCCGCATCTTATGCGGCCCCCGGGTTACTTTACAAGTCCTCATTTGGCCCTCAAAGCAATTTGAGTTTGAGACCCCTGATCTATGCCATACATCAGCTAACTGAGGAGTATGGTGAGGAGGGTGTCAACTCCATGGAGTTCCCTGAGGCCATGTTGGCAGGGGTCCAGTGGTGCAGCACAGTCAATATGTCCCTGTAGCTGTCGTACGTCCACGTCTCATATCATCTCAGCAAGTATAGGTGTGCCAGAGATGGGTCCGTAGGAACCCAACTGTAGAGGGTACAGATTGCAGTCTGGCAACAGGGGTATAGCTGAGGTATGCCAAAGTCCTGCAGGTAATGATCCAGTTGTGAAGGAGAGGGACATGATGTTGTCGATCACTGGGCCGACGTGCCTGTGAAGCCCCTTGACCCAGGAGGCATAGCATGGATCGGACTGGGATGTGGAGATGAATAGGGCTGCAATGGTGCCCTCATGTCCTTTGTCGGAAGGGAAACAGAATGGTGAGATGGTGCCAGGGACATCCTGCACAGGTGTAGTGATTGTCACTGAGGGACTGTTGATAAGGCACAACCGAGAGTGTAGGTGAGTTGCAAAGTCCTGAGGGTGTATCTCCGCTTGGGGCCCTGGGGATGGCCCCCTAGACAGGGTCCAAACTAGTTACAAATGTTCACGTGGACCATTGTGAGATCTCCACATGGTATCATAGTGTTACCATGACATTGACACTGAGATTGCCGTGCGGCTAGCAGATGGGTGGCTATTGACTGTTCCCAGGGCAACATATGCATGTTAGCGATGCCAGTGTTTCCCATGGTTCCGTAATGGGACGAGGGTATCTCCACGGACTGCTGTGTACCAGGGAGCATCCGCTCCATCCCGTGACTGCGTAACTGTTGAAGGTCGCACAGCGAGAGGACTAGGACTGATGTGCCAATCTAGCAGACTGATGTCCGGGCAAGGTAATGTTGTGACGCATAGGATGACACGTTCAGCACACATCCATGTATATTGCTGTCATTGCCCACCAACACACACCGCTACCAAGTAGCTCACAGGACATACCTGTGATCAGCATTGCAGACCACGCAGCCTCGTGCAACCCCACACCCCGTATGTGTCTCACACGCCACACCCTGTAGCCATCCCCAATAGGGCATGTGTGTATGCTGTCCTAACACAAACCCTGATGTGGGGCCAGGTCGCAGGACACAGTTACCACATGTTCCTCATCCCATCCGTACCCCCACCTGTCCCATATCTGGTAATGGCAATAAGACACACCCCCACCCCCACAACAGTCTATGACGTACCCGGGATTAATGTGTGGACATGCAGCAAGGCATGTATAGGTAACATGTGAGCTGCCAGGCACTGCATGTGTGTGGCCAAACGCATGACGGTGCTATAAGGGTCTACTGCACAGCATCCCAGCCCACAGCCCTGAATGTCACGCACCGCGCAGAACACTATCCGTCATGGTCGCATGCCCAATATAATGGCCCTGCACACTCTGAGAGGGGGTGGCAGAGGCGGGTGCGACCACAGGGCAACCAAGGGCAAACGGTGACATGAGAGGCACATAGGGAGGGAGACATGGGACGGGGGCAGGAAGGGATCTGCGTCTATGAGCACCTTACTGCCAATCAGAACACACAGACAGGGATACTGCACCCACCTGTACCCCAGGTGAGGGGACATGGCACTACCGTATGGGTTGTTGAAGGAAGCAGGTGAGTGTGTAAGCAGTATGCATGCCAACATCACCGCATGTATGTGTTGACCACAGCACAAGCGGATATACAGTTGTTGCGTAGATACATATCAGAGCCCTCCTCTATTGCTCACATCACAGGTGACTACAGCAGCATGGGTGCGCATGAGGCTGAGCAGGGGGAGGATGTAGATGAGCCAGACGAGGATGTGGCTGAGACCCGGGAGGACAGAGAGGCCCAGCAATCAGGCGCAAGCACAGATGCAACTGGCCCACAGCCCTCGCCCCCCAGGACCAGTGGATCATCACCTGGGATGGCCGGAAACATGCAGCAGCCTGTTGACAGCCAGGCTATGGGTCCCCCACCACAACAGCTGCAGGCCCCTTCCAGCCACATGATGGACATTCCGATGTCTGAGTTGCGCAGCCATGGCGCAGGTGGAGCACACAATGCTGAAGGTGGGTGGCATGAGGTGGTCACATACACAAGATATATGTAACTGTTCCCTGTGTGATGTGATTGTGTTGTTTGTCACATTGTACATCAACAGCTGCTACTGGTGAGGGTTATGTACGTGGCATATTGGCGGAATAGACACAGGGGTATGGCTTTGGGTGGCGGGTGGACAGGTAACAAACAGCACACCATTTGAGGGCCAATGAACACAGTCATATGCCAGCATAACTGCAGTGTTGTGTGAACCTGGTGAGGAGCAAGCGTGTCCTAGGTCAGGAGCGAGCCCCTGACAGGGTGAGTGACCCTGGACAAGCAAACTGTCAGTCCTGTATGGCATGTGACAGCAGGTACCTGCGATGACACACCACCGCTCCCAGAATGCACCAGGGTCCCCAGAGACAGAAAAGGAGCTGGTGTGTGGTACCGTGTGTCCATGCAAGAGGGCTATGAGGTGTAACCAACTACACACCACAAAGGTCACGGCCTGAGTCAGCACAGCTGTGCAGTGCTAGGGTGGAGCACACAACAAGGCATAGGCCACATGGAGTGCCATCTACAGTGGACTATCATGTCAGGGAGCATGATCATGATCCCCAGCGACATCAGCGGATGCAAAGGACACAGTGTACAGACAGAGATGGCATGTGACCCTTCGAGGGATGAAGCGACGATGCGCTGTGAGGTGGCGCCGACGCAGGAGAGGTACGTGTACTGGGACACAATCAGAAGGCAGTCCCACATCAGTGTAGTGGTGAGGGTCAGGGAAATGGTGCTGTAGAGCTAGGCATCTCCAGACGGTACCTCTGCCAGCGGAGTCTGCACGTCATAGGGACCCAGGGTCACGTGCCAGATGGTATGTGACGAGAGTGCCAGTGTCCCTGGAACTGTGTTGGGCGGCTGAACATGGTAACTGGTGAACATAATGGCCAGAATATCTGGCGAGGAACCCTCACAGCGATGGGAGCACAGGTGGAAACACTGACCTATGCCCTGGCTACACCCCTGGAGGACAGCTGGGAAATACGTATGCAGCATGACCGTCTACATTGGGGAATCCCTCTGTGTCAGGCCCTCATATGGAAACATAACTGTTGACGGGGGGGAGTAGCCCCATGGTACAAGCTGGGGATACATGGATTACCGCATGTCCACATCCGTTATGTCATAATATGTTGGAACGTACACCTACCATCGCACAGACATACAAACCTGCTATCAAATCCACCCAGTGAGGCCCCTGGGTATGACTGATAGCCACGCAGTGGGAGGCAGGCCAGGTGGATGATCAGCTGGGTAATTGCTATCAATTGAGCCGTACCTACATGAATGTGTGCCCTGATGCAATGACCCTGGAGTCCATGTGTGGGAGATGGAAGGTCAACCTGCAGAGAACAGGTGATCCATACGGCGTTGGCTATGGGTATGGTTATGTTCTGGGTCACGGATATGGTTATGGTTATGGTTATGGTTTGTAAAAAGGGTTCGAGGGGTTATCCGGGAACACACAGACCGTTGAGCCTGATGTCAGTACCGTGACAAATGGTAGATACCATCATAATGAATATATGTACTCAGCAGGTAGATAGTCACAACCTGATGGGGGACAGCCAACGTGGCTTTAGACCAGGAGGATCCTGTCCCACTAATCAGTTATGTTATAATGAGGGTGTGAAGAGGCAGGTGGACAAAGGTGAGTCGGTTGATGCTGTGTATCTGGACTGGCAGGGACCCTCTGACATGGTCCCGCATGAGAGACCGTTTGCAAAGCTGAAGATTCCTGGGATGGGAGGCAGTGTACTATTGTGTATCGTGAACAGGTTGGAAGATATGAAGCTGAGAGTGGTGCTAAATGGCCAGGTTCCCCAATGGGAAAAGGTGAATAGTGGTGTACCACCGGGATCTGTGCTGGGTCTGCTGCTTCCTCAGATATTCCTAAATGGCCTGGAAGGTGGTGTGTGACAGGTGAGGTTATCAGATATGCACATGACACACAACAATGTCAGGTTGTTGAAACCCACAGGGATTGCGGATACATGCAAGAGGACCCTGATAAACTGGGGGACTGTGCATCAGAATGGCAGATGAGGGATAATGTGGTGAGGTGCAGGGATATGCACCTAGGGAGGCCCAACCCAAACTATGGTGTCATGATGCTGGGTTCAACATTTGGCGCCACCACCCAGGGAGATGTTGTAGGCGTCATTGCAGATACCATATTCATACCCTTGGCCCATAGTGCAGCGGCGGCCAAATTATCATAAAGGGCGATAGGTATGATCTGGACAGAAATGTCAGTTATAACAACATATGTTAACATGCCTCTATAGCGTTCCATGGTGATGACACACCCTGTATATTGTGTGCAATACTGGTCACCGTAAAATGAATTGGGATCTAGCAAATACAGAGGTGGGTCAGATAAGGGCCACCAAAATGGCAAAGGGGATGGGAGTCCACTCCTATGAGGTGAGGCTAAAAAGGTTGGTGCTCTATAACCTGGGAGAGAGACCGCTGAGGGGAGAAGTGATAGAGGTCTATATATACATGGACGGTGTGGAATGGGTAGACATAGATGACCTGATCACCTTATCAAAATATCTAGAGGCTGGGGGACATGCACTGGAGTGACAGGGTAAACTATTTACAACTGATAACAGGATGTCGTCTTACACAAAACGTGTACTCAAACGCTGGGATATTCTGACTGAGGATGTAGTAAAGGCTGTTAGTGGAGCTGTGTTTAGAACATGTTTGGACAGGTACCTGTGGTAAGGTCCATAAACCATCATTAGGAAGGTACCCTGGATATCACTGCTTGATCAAAGACAAGCATTGTGGGACCACTGTCCCTTGGGGAAACTGCTAGGTACATATGACCTAGATTGGCCACTGTTGGAAACAGCATACTGTGCTTGATGGACCCTGGTGTGACCATGTATGGCATATCTCATGTTCCTATGTTCCTATGTTTGTTTTCCGATGCTTGGTATGGATAACCTTGCCACAGCCTGCACATCAAAAGCCATGCTGTGTACAGACAGGTCTGCACACATCTCTGGGGATTCCATGACATGTCCAACTGTTGACACCCCTGCCCCGTGTCACCGCACATCTAACACTGACAGCAGGTATCCTGTTGTGTGTGCTACCAGGAATATCTGTGTTGGTGGACGTCACCCCACATAGCAATATCCTGTTGCCGTCACACCTGAGGAGGCATAACTGATCAGTGTGAGCAGCTGTGTCTGTCATAGATGGGCTACATCCCCCACATACCCCTGCGCAACATATTAGTATATACCCCTGACAGGCCTGGGATGAATCACACCCAGGCATCTGTCTGACAGCGGCCACATGTTAACAGACAGGGGATGCATACATGCATTGACCTAGCAATAGTCTTCCGCATCGCACACATGCAGCTGACACACACGCATATGAATGGCATTTGCCACATTGTCCGGGGGAACTGGGACAGACCGACCATGCCCTATGAAGCCCTGCACCTGTTGTGGCCCACGGCCCCTTGTCACACCATGCTAGAGATGTTGTTGCCCACCAGACTATGATAGCCCTACAGCAGACAAGGCCTGTCCAGACACCCAGATACCTGGCACCCACCAGATGTCCAGGTCAGGGACAATGTAGAGTTGGCCCGGGTGAGGGACATGTCCCACCGGGCCTCCTGATTGCGCACATATACGATGTCGTGCATGACATATCAATGTGTGCAATAACATGTCCCCCTCGTGGGGACATGACAATATGCCCCCACATTGCACAGCTGGGTCGGTCACCTACATGGACACACTGGTCATGTGCTGTCCTCTGTTGTGTATAGCGTTGGACCATACCCCGCATGTGCACACCCATCTGCAGGTCACGGCACTCCCCCCCCCATGCAGTGTTGTGACGCACCACACCCCATGGGGCAGCACCTGCTATGTGCATAACCAGCATTACATTGCCTGTATGTGTGTGGGGCAGACAGCCCCTGCGGATCCATCTCTTGTCCAATCCTATCGGAACATGGCCGCCGCTTGTCTTGCCCAGGTAGTACGCACTGGTACCATGTCCCTCCCCACAAACAACATGTCCCTGCCATCACACAACATGGCCCGTACCCTCTCCTAACATCATTGCCATACGGATGCTGCAGCTGTGCACATACGCCAGTGAGGGTCTGTTGTACCAATGCACACATCGCCCCCCTGTGACCTGAGCCCCCTCCAACATGGACCTGTCAAAGGTCTGTGTTCCTGCTGCACTGTGGCCCCACCCTGTCCCCCTGACCCCCACCCTTTCGGGGACACCTGTGATGGTGTGCATTTGTTGTCCCTGTCCCTGTATCAGCCATCAGCTCCCATGTCCTTGAAACATGTGTTCAGTCCCCTGGATGCACAACCGTAGCAGACCATGCATTACATGTGTGATTCAGCACAGCCACATGGGTCACGTGCATCAGAACATCTCTGAGTGTGGACCGTGTGCTGTGTGTGGGGTCTTCCCACACTAGTGGGGCACACGCTGCCACATCGCCACACACCTTTGTCTACAGGGGTAAGCCACACCACAGTACTAGCCCTGGTGATGATGTGCAACCTGTCACTGTGTTGATGTAGTTCCCAGACCACGGACTATCTCTCATACAACGCTCTGTCTCACACACAGGCCTGCGTGAGGCGTTGATGGACATCAGAGCATCCATTGATGTCGTATGCAACAAGCTGGACCAGTCGACCGCACAGATACAGGGCCTCACAGAGGTGGTGAGAGCTATACCTTTCGAACGCATGTGTGTAGCCCTGGAGGGGATGCTGGCGGCAAGACAGCAGGGGGTACATGCACCGGCACCAGCAGCAGCACCGGCACCAGCAGCAGCAGCAGCACCAGCACCAGCACCGGCACCGGCTCCTCGGCCACGAGCGCCTCCATCTTCACAGGGGGAGGGTGTTGCACTGCAGAGGGTGGGGGGGATGGGTCAGGCCAGGCGTGGTCGGCCGCGCCGTCGAAAGTAACCTTAGCCAAATAAAACTGTAGCAAACAGTGTGTGCCAGGTCTGTAGCATATTTGTGCACCTGTGGTCCCGTATGTATTGTGCACATGCATGGTTGGTCCATGACCATTTACCCTTTACCCTTAGCACGTTGCCAATGTGTGGCTTGGCTTGCCAGTGACACCTGCAGCACTGGCACAACAGGATGGCTGTGACCCTCACAGGGTGTGTCAGCTGCCCAGGGCCAGGAGCTGGGTGCTGCTCACGCACACCCATGGTCAGGGAGGGTGCATATTCCCAGACCTCACGCGTACTGATGTGTTCCATAGTAATGTTGTCCCCTACCTACACTCGCCACTGTGTGCAGCTGCCTAACATTCGCCCCTGCTTGCAAAGCACATTGCACGCCATGGCACACCCCTCGGGCATGTGGGTGGTAACGGCTGTCAGACGGCTGCCTAGGGTGAGAGCTTACACAATCTTGACGATGCATATATACATATGATTCTTGCAAGGTATTGTGGGTATTGTAGTTCATTCACTCCCAAACACAGCTGATGACAATAATTTGAGTTGTGAAACCATGTGGTAAGATCAATAACATACTTCTTTTATTGATGGGGTTTAATTCACCCAGCACATGTATGCTTGATAGCACTATAAATGAGGTTACTTGCTTGCAGTGTTTAAAATGGATAACAAAAGGTCACAAAGTAAACCAGAAACAACCTTCAGCATGTCAGGCAATTAGCTAATGTTTTATTAGCAAATAATTAACAAATACAAAGGCACAAAGTAAAGAATAAACTTTGCTGGTTAGGTTAACCTCTGCTTATTTTCCACGCCGATCTCAGCAGTGATTCTCCCTTGCTCACACACACAATCAGGTGCAGCCCTAATTACTATCAATGGACCAGCTGAAAGCCTTTAGCTGGCTGGCTGCTACTGTGTGAGCCCAAATCCTGCTTTAAGAGCTGTTTGCAGTGGAAATAAAGAACAAAGTTAGGTTTCTTTGTGATGGCTGATGTGTTTGCTCAGAGAAAGCTAGCAATAGCATTTAGATAGAGAACAGTCCTTAGAAACTGTACTTTCATCTGCTGTATCAATCAGCATAGGGTCATTATCATACGTTGGCACAGACGAGTCTTTCATTAAGGCACTATCATGAGAATGCTTATTCCCTTGCTGCCATTCTCTATTATAGATAGGGTCTGGATCAGTGTTCATACCTGAGCCTCTCCTGCTATCATTATTCCTCTCTGTATAGCCTGGCCAATATGTAACCCAATTCTGATGTCCAGCCTGCCAATCTTGATCCCTGGACACTGGATCTCCTCTCACATACCTTCTGGCCTTGGTCTGAAAGTCCCTTCCACATGCAGTCTTCTCTCTTACAGGTAGCCACTGGTGATTCCTATCTCTGCCACTCCATTCCTCTGGCTGAATCCAGTCCAATGGACTCTGCTGGCTTTTGGACTACCTCCCAGTATGAGTACTGCCTTGGAATCTCCCAGACCTTCCAATGGCCTTTCTTCTCTTCCATCCAGAGAGTTTCCTTCTCTCTCTATCTGCTTGGCTTGGCTTCTGTTTCACCAGGTGATACTGGTGCTTGAGCTTGTAGCCGTTGCTGTCTCTGTCTCTGTATCTCTTCCTCCCTCTGTAGCAGTTGCTGAAGCTGTTCTTGAAACTGTTATCTGAAGAATAAGCTCTATTCTTATCCTGTTTCTAATGTGTGCTGCTCCCTAACACAGCGCAGCTGTCTTGAATCAGGCCCTGCCCTTTGAGATGAGTGCTTAGGGATTACCTCATAGCTCTCTTGATTGCACACACATTTCCTCACTTCAGCCCCTCTCATGGCTGCTGGAAACCTGGTGCAATCTGGGACTGGTAGTCTTTTATGTGACAACTCTGTTTTCTTGCTTCTACCAGAACTGACAGGTTGCTTGTTCAGAGTCACATCATATTTTCTATAGCTCCTACCTGAGCTATGATAAGCTTCCTTATCATAAGGCAGACAGGGGTGTCATGTGTCAGGTGGTCCAGGCAGTCAGCAACACATGGGGCTACATAGCACACATCCATGTGTCAGTGTAATTTGGGTGGACCCCCACCAGGCGGCATCCCATGGCCCCACCCAGTACCCACAGCCCCACACATATATGGCCCCTCTGACTGCATGTGCGCGCACGACACGTATGACACCCATGTCCGCCCCACCTGGCCCTGCAGGTCGCAATACATATCCCGTGCTTGCATACATGTTGAATGTAGGAATGACACGTGACCATTGGGTTACGAAAGTATGTCAACTTTATTTGGTCCAACATTAACAATGGGCAACATGCCCAAACCCACAACACACACTCAGGGGGGTGAACACAGCCCAGCACAGGGCACATGGGGGCATCACAGGTGCCATCGCTGGTACCTGTGATGCTCTTCGGCAGGTGGTAACCGGGATGCCAAATGCACCACATCAGTTGCCACCTGCCGAACAGCCACAGTCAGAGACTGCACCGCATGTAACACGACATGGGTGTCATGTCGTGCATCAGCCAGGGCCACTAACACCTCGTCCATGCACCTGCCAGCACACAGACACACAGTGGCTGCAGTCTGTGTGCTGGCATGTGCATGTGGTGTGACAGTGGCCCTGGGTGGTGCACGCTCATGCTGCCACCCATGCCGTGCAGATGCCTGCAGTGTCTGGCTGCTGCCCCCTCGGCCCTGTGCTGGGCTGTGTTCGCCACCACCCCCCTCCCGCCCCTCCCCCCTCCCTGTGCACCCTCCCCCCACCCTCCCTGGCCTGTCCGTGCCCCTCCCTCCCCCCACCCTGCCTCCACCCAGACCCCCTGTTCCCCCCTCCCCTGCACCCACTATCAGGACATCATCGTCCTCCTCCTCCTCCTCATCCCCCTGGTCATGGGTGGGTGGGGTGATGTCCTCCTCCTCCCCCTCCTCCTCCCCCACATCTGTCACAAGGAGTGGCTCCGCCTCCATGGCCACCTCCTCCTCTTCCTCCGTCGGCCCCTCCTGTTCCTCCGCGTCTGGCTCCTCCTGCCTCGCGTGCCGGCTGGTGGGTCTGCGCAGGCAATAGCTGGAGGTGTGTGGCGCCCCATCGCTGGTATCACTGTCTGTGAAGGATGACAGACATCAGGGCACATCCATGTGTGTCACATACAACATTTACATATACAGTAGAGACACAGGCTGGTGGTCCCATGGCCGACCTGACCTGCAACCTAGCCCTGGCAATACTGACCATCATGGTGCTGTTGTCGCTCCCTCCTGCACCTCTCCAGGAACTCTGGGTGGTAATGCCGCAGCTCCCGCGCTTTTTTCCTCAGGTCCTCCACCTGTGGATATATAAACGTTGTCTGTGGTCAGCACCTAACACCTGTCACTGGAGCAGACACCCAGATTACATTGCCCTGTGTGTGACGCATGTACCTGCAGCACCACCCCTGCTGTTTGTGGCATATACAGCTGCGTGACACAACCCCGGAAGCCCTTGCCTTGGACATGTGGGTGTAGGTTTGCACAGCTGTGTCACAGCAGTATCAGACGAGCCTAGCTGGCACACACATGCAGTGTCACATAGGGCAGCTCTCAGCAGCATCACATGTTGACTGCATGCTGACCCACCCATATCACCACAGCCACACATGACATTGGTGGAATGGTGTTTGGCACAATGATGGACAGAGGGAGAGGAGCGACGGGGGCAACCGGTGGGGCGTGACAGACACACAGTGGATGAGGGGGGGAAATATCACCTAGGGGAGATGATCTACCTTGCCAGACACATCCCAGCTGTGCATTGACAGCAGCTGTCCATGGTGGGTGTGTCTGTGGTCCCATGCTTCACGTGGGACATAGTCACCATTGGTGGCGCCCCCTGGGCACCATTGGCAGGGTACGCACCCCATAATGTGTGTGCCCTGTGTGGCAGCTCACCCACACATTAGGGATCTGTGACATTCCCTATGGGGGTTGGCTCAGGGATGTGTATGTTTGTGATTGGTGTTTCACAGCATCCCTATCACACAGAGAATCCCTATGTGGGCCCCCAGCTGAGCAGTACTGGCCCTTGTTGGTCATCTGCAGTCTCCATGTCGCTGCTCGTGTGTTGACATGCACACAGACAGACTAGGATGGGGCCCATGATGCGTCCATGTGACCCACCTGCTGGTGCATTTCAGGGTCTAGGTGGTGATTTACTTGCAGGTCCCATGTTCCAATGTGCACAATGCAGGGATGTCACAGCTGCAGCTGGTGTGTTGTTGTCAGTCTACGAAGCTGTCATGCTCGTGTGACCACAATGAGATGTGCGAGGGGCTGTGCCAGCTCCCAGGGTATCTCTGCAACCACATACATCGTAGCATGGACCTGGTGTGTGGGAGGGGAAGCAGGCCTACCCCTGCAGTGGCTTTTTCCAGATGTCCATCACGTCCAGGTGTGGTTATACACATGTGCCCTGCCACACAGCTCGGCAGCTTTCACAGCCATGCACCATGTGCATACTGTGTGTGCTGTGTCTGGACCCAGGGTGTGAGCTGTGTGTTGAGCTGCCCCACCCCTACCAATATAGGGGATACTCTGTGGACTGACGGACTGAGGGGTGGCTGTGCACATGGTTGCCGTCATCCATGTGCTCGGGTGGGGGGGTTAGTGTGGCCTGTGGGGGAATGGTAATAAATGTTTAAGGTCGTGACATATGTCCACCTATCGCAGGGATAGACCTGGCCAGTCCTGTGGGGTCCCAGATGTGTCTGTTCCCTCCGGTTGACTCAGGTGTGCACAGATAGGGGCTGTGGAACACACCGTCCATTTCTTGGGGTGCTAACACGTGTATCCCTCCTGACCTCTCTCACACATATCCCCTGGGGTCTGATGGGGTCTGCTTCTGGGAAATGTTCCGATGTTATGTTGTGGGTGGAGGGGTTGTTCGGGGGTGTCTCCTGGGCTGCCTCCTGTGCTGGGCTTGTTCATGGCGTCCTCTGGTCTGTCCCACAACACATGCATGGGTGGACATGGGCCTCATGGGATAGTCTACAGATGTTTCCGTGGATGGGCAAGGGGGGGGGGAGAGAACTCACCAGGTACCCTGGGGTCCTGTGGGTGGTGTCGCTGGTGGACCATATACGTCTGGGTGTCTCCCACATGTGATGTTTTGTGTGTCGCTGCCAGTTATATCATCTTAAGCTGGGGGTGTGCCATGTTGGGCATCTGACTGCTAGCATCCATTCGTGCTGCACAGAGGGGGTTTGTGGGTGGTCCTTCAGTTGCGCACGCATCGTTTCTGGGACCACCTGGCCAGGACTGGCCTGTCAGCATCCACGCTCGGGATGTTTGCATGGGGATTGTGCTTGACAGTGGGAGACACATACAGGGGGTGGATCACACCTCATCCTATGACAGGTGGTCCATTGCTGGTGCAGCAATGCAGCCACAGGTCCGTGCCACAATGGCAATGGCAGGGACCCTAACTATGCCCCGTCACCATTCCAATGCGACACTGTAAGCATGATTTTCGTTTGCCACAGGCATGCCTGACATGGCCTACCTGGACCTCACACTTGTCATGTGTGAGGTGCGCATCTAGGTGTCAGCGATGTTGGCAGACCCACATCCATGCCATCCACAGGGAACAGGGTTCTGGACAGTATCCTGGGTGACAGCAGGGATGCATGGCACAAACTGCGAGCTAGGCATCATTGTTCATGGGCACCTACCAAGCTGTTTCACGGCATGTCCTCTGTGTCATGCTGTCCTCAGCATACCTGCGTACCCCACACTGGTACGATTAGGGTGCCTTTTCTCTGGGGACGCAGGTGACGTCAACGCAGCATAGCTGTTATATAGCTGTACGGCATGTGGGGGGTTGTTGGGGGGTGTATCCCATCCTGTTCATGGGGAGAACCTGCACGTTTGGGTTTCCTGTAGGTGTAGCATCCTCCATGAGGTCTGTGTATGGTGGGGTTGTTCTACCTCATGTGTCCGGTGTTGTACATCAGTTGTGACTGCACGTGATTGGACCCTGCCCACAGGACATGGCAGCCCCTGGTGGGACATGTCATCGCCCAACAACAGTTGTGTGTTGGGACATGCAGGCACCCCCTTGCAATTGACAGTACTATCCTCTGAGTGGTCACATTCACTGGTCAACACAGCGGGTTGGACGTGTATTGTCCCTGGGGGATGTGGCAGACTGCGGTACTAGGACAGAGGCGCATACTACCAGGTGTGACCCTGCACCAATGGGTACCACATGCCAAACACATGCACTGATGGTCCATATGCCCATGCTGTGGCCATCATCTTTGTGGCCTGTAGTCACACCATGTGTGTGGTATGGGGTGGTTACAGATACCCTGTTGGGGCAGGGCTAGCTGCACTAGCATGTTTTGTGGCCAGCACCCTGTGCGCTGGTGACACTTGCTCTGCGTGTGTCTATTTAACTGTCACAGCCCATGCCACTCAGCATGGCACATGGGGTTTAGACACATCTGCTGACCCCATACCTTGCTGTGGGCACTGAGTCGCTTTTCATGGCCAGTGATACCACCAGGGATGTTTGTGCAGTGTGCGCTCCTCAGTCCCACCACCAGGGAAACCCCATGTGCTAGGGTTCGGGACCCCTTTAGAACCAGCACACTGTATGTTGTGTCAGATGTGATACACAGGGAACATGGGGCTGCACAGGGAGATCATACTCCACCACCAAGCCATGTTTGTGTGGTGGTTGCCCAACTGTGCCTGGCTGCCTGTCTTCAGCCTACCACCCCTGTGTGCCCACCCACTGTTACAATCATCGTGACATCGCAAAACATGAGGGCCATGTCCAGTCAGCACAATGGGCATGGCTGACAGTGACTGTGGGAGGGATCAGCACCCCCCACGTCAGTCCCCTGACAGCAGTTGGCGTTGGCTTCCATGCTGGTGTTTGTGGCTTTGGACTGGGCACAGATATTGTTGGAGGACATGGGGTGTGTCATTGCCAAGGACCCCATTGTCTTGTGCTTCGGTGAGGTCCTACACAACCACTGGTGAGGGTCTTGTCACATACACCAGTTACAACGGTTTCTGGCGGCAGCAGAAGGCATACAGACAAGGGGATGGATATGATGTCGGGTGTGGTGCACATACAGGGGACACAAGAGATGGGCGAGTCGGAACGAACCTAGTGATATGGGTGGCAGCCTTTTGGGCTGAACATACAGGGAAGGTGGACAGGTGCTGTGTGATCCCCCCCGTGCTTACCAGATGTTCTTGGTGGGGACTGTGGCCAATGATGGCCTCAACAGGAAAGCAGGGTAACATCATGTGTCAGAGATCCTGCTTGTTCCAGATGTGTG
>CM066044.1:16288602-16324360 GCA_033557465.1 Ichthyophis bannanicus | reverse complement strand
GTTTCTAATTCTATTGGTATAGATCAAAAGCCACCAATGTTGGTCTGAAAGACTTTTGAGTATTGTATTTCAAAAGATCTCAATGCGGGAATACAATAGAAGAAAGGAGAAAGAAAGAGAAATCCCTTTTATCTTCCTCCATCTACGAGCAAACACCGGAGCATTGACAATGTTAAAAAAACGCCAGCACCTGCGCTGTGAGTCTTATACTAGGTGCCAAAATGCCAGACTGTCTTTGAAGTATAAGAGGTACCTTGTTAAATTATCCATAATTTAAAAAGTTGAAGATTGGAAGGAAACAATATGAATTTTAATTTATATGGAAAAAGGTGTAATGAATGTGCCAAAAAAACCCGAAAGGGGAAACCCAGTTTATGCATCTTAACACAAACAAAGTGAATACTATCCTCAGCCACTGGTTCATTCAGTAAGCAAAATTTGTGTATGTGATACAAATATATATATCTTCTATATATCTTCCATGCATATGCCAACTTGGGATAAAAAATGTGGGGGTGGGGGCAGTATACGAGGCCACCTAACTATATAAACAATACACTTGCATCATTAACCCCCCCCTCCCAAAATAACATATTTTACCCCAAATAAAAACCGGAAATGAACTAAACAAATTCTCTACTTCATGTCTAATCCATATAATAAAAGAATAATGTATCCATTGATACCCATATCAAAACTAAATCAAGGACAGCCAATGTGACTCAAACCCTATTTTAATCAAGTGCAATGTAAAGACCGATTATCACATCCTACTACTACTAAAATTTAATAAATATAAATAAATCATGATAGATAGCTAGATACCAAATTATCGGATCCAATAAAAATATAAAACCAGACTAGGAGCCTACTGTATCTGTACACCACTGCTAAAATTACTTAAAACTTTCATTCCAGAGAACAGTAAAACCTCATGGTAAAACTAATAGATAATAATTAAAAACTAGTACAGGACTAAATAAATAACTGTACATAGTTTCCCCCGGTTATCCCATGTATTTATCCTTCTCTGTTTCTAGTGTTAAACTCAATGTGTTTCTTGTATGCATTGCAGTATGGTTTTTGTTCATTGTACACCGCACTGATTTTAATAGCACGGTATAGAAGAAGAAATGCGTTAAATAAATAAATTAAAAATAAAAACTGTAATCAAACCATATAAAAACTATTTATAATCCTGGGGAGGGGAGAGGGAAGGAGGAGGTGGGGAATAAGGGAGGGAAGGAAGGGGGAGGGGAATGAGGGTGGGTGAAAAGGAGGGGGGGGGCGCTAGTGTGTGAGATGGGGCTGCGAGAGGTGGGCCCGAGCTGGGGGGGGGGAGAAGGGGATAAGAAGAAATATAGATCAGGAAGGGGGGATAGGATAAACTAAAATTCAACTAAATAACAAAAAACACCCCAAATCTGAAGAAGTATAAAACCAGAAAATATGAACACTTATGCCACCAACCACCACAAAGCACAAAACATCATGTGTTTACTGTATGTATAGATAGGTTTTCTCAGATCCTGAGCAATAAGGGGGGGGAGGGAGGGGGAAAACAAAAGGGGGAAGTGGGGGAGGGGAGGAAAGGTGGGGGAAGAAAGGGGAAGGGGACGGGAGGTGGGAAGGGGGGTGAGAGAGAGAAAAGGAAAAAAACTCTAAAACGACCAATCAGGTACAATCTAATTTTTAAAAAAAATTTCACAAAACACGCTCCATGGAAAAATCAATGATAAAAGCTTTTATGTATAAAAAAAACATTTATAGAAAGACAGAATCCGTATCCAAAATTTAGACTTTTAGGTGTCATTGTGTCCATCAAAAATATATAACATTGCTCTAGCCACAGGCTCACCTTTGTTTTTGAGATCAAACACCCTCCAATTTGTATTTAAAACGTTTCTTCAATACAAAAAAAATGTAGGTCTGAAGATTTTGTGCTGCTGCTCTTGCCAGTGAAAAGGAACCAGTGACCTTGTCTGGTCAGTCTTCTCTTTATACAACTCCTGTGTTTGATAATGCTTATCTTAATCTCCTTGTTGTCTGCCCACTACAATTTCTTACACGGACATTGGATGACATAAATGACATTAACGGGACCTCACAATTAGAGAATCATCTAAATTAAAACCTATAAGTAGTAGTGGGGGTGGACAAAAACAGTCTTCTCAAACGGTTTATAGCATGTACACATATGGAGCATTCTTCCACATTGAGGAGTGTTTTCCTTCTTAATATTTTTGAAAGAAATCTTTCTTTGTGTAAAGGACTGATGGGACCAGCATATTTCCTGAGATTCCACATGTCTTTTGTACGCTACCATAATTTTGTACATTTGCCTCCAAACCTGGTATAGTTTTGAATCAAATGCCCACTCCTTCCGTAGTATCTTTGTAATGCTCCATGAAAATTGTGAGTACAATGGGCATACCATTTTGGGCTCAGACCGCTTGGCCTTCAATTGTAACAATGATTCACGTGGGGTACTTCGAGCTCTCATGTAAGCGTTTTCAGTATAATATTCAGGCTATTCACGCGCTTGAAATTGATTTCTCATAATATCCTCCTGGATATCAAAGTCGTCATCAGTAGTGCAGACTCTTCTACCTCTCAGGAATTGTCCTTGAGTGCCGGATTGTGGAAACCTTTGAAATGTAGAAGATGGTTCCTATATGTAGGGCTTCCTGTAGAGACTCGTAAGGGATCCTTCTTGACCTTTCCTTATCAAAAGATCCAAATATGAAATCATTTCCTTATCATAAGTAATCTGAAATCTCAAGTTTGTATGCAACATATTAATCCCTTCATTAAAACCTTCCGAACAGTTGAGGCTGTCATCCCAAATCAATAAAAATATCGTCATTATATCAAATCCATAATTTGATATTATCTTTAAATGGCCGTTTGAAGATCCAGGGCGTATATGAGATCCCTCTCTGACTGGTCCTTACCATTTTTGGGGGCAAGCTCCTGGCTATGAGAGCCAGTTTAGTTCGGTGGTAGGGAACAGGAGGGTCTTCTACTGGGGTGCCTAATGGATCCTTTTTGTTGTATCATCATTTTTAATTTGGCTACGCTAAAGTTCTTTTTATTTTCTTAAAAAAAAAAAATAGACAATATGTTCCAGAGCATGTGGCTGATTGAGGCCCCCCCTCCCCAGATCCCACCACCACCTACCCTTCTCCGGAAGCTACCTGAATCGATCCAGTGTCAGCAGCTGAGGGCCCTGTCTGCCAAACTATGAGTGCAACTGTAGTGGTTCTACTGTGGACTGTTATTTCTCTTCCGACGGGCATGTGTATTCCCACGTGGGTGCGCATGCGATTTTGGGCCCTCCTGTGCCATGCCTTCTTTTGTCCCATGGTGTCTTGGCTGCGGCAAGCGGTGCCGATTTGTGGTAGATTGTCTTTGCGCCATTTGCGCAGCTGATCCTGGGGAGACCTCCGGTCAGTCAGCATTGTCTTCAGCAGCTTCAGCCATGGCATCAGCAGGGCTCCTCCTCCTCCAGCGATGGTAGTTCTTCCTAGAGGACTCCTGGTGGTGCCAGCCTTGTCTTCAGAGGGGGGAGTCAATTCTTCCCATCTTGCTCCCGCAGCTGCAGCAGGCCCCCCAACCAAAAGCCCTGCAGCAGACACCATAGCCACTTCAGCTCCTGGCTCTGGCATCGACCAAGGTTTCCTTAATTGTTTAGTATGCTTGGTGGTCTCTGGAAAGGGGGTAAGGCCCTTGCCCCTGCTCAGCGGGTCCATTGGCTCCTGTGGGCAGGATCCAAAAGCACTTCTAGGGTCTTGAATCAGACTGGAAGAAGGCTTGTCCTTCCAAGGTGACTTAGTTGAATGAGAGAGTCCCTTGGTTGGTGATGAGCCTGGCGAATCTTCCCAGGAGTATTTGGCATCCAGTGCATTTGACATAGAGGACGGGGAGGTATCCCTGGTAGATGATGACAGTGACTCGAGGGTGGTGCATCTGCCAACAGGAGGAGATCCTCACTTTGATTGTTGAGATTGCCATTGAGCTGCAAATCCCAAACATTTTAGGAGGTGCTCAGTCTCAATCAACCTCTGATCCCATCTTGGTGGGCATTAGAAAACCTTCCAGAACTTTTCCCTTCCCTCCAGAATTATAGCTTAGGGTCTCCACCGAATGTGACTGTCCTGATGCAGCCCTTAAAAATGTTTGGCACTTGGGGCGCATTTACACATGGTTAAAAGAGGGACCTGGATGAGTGGTTGCGTTTCCCTAAGGTTGTCGCTTTGGTCACTGCCTTTATACAAGTGTACCACCCTTACCATTGAGGGCAGGTGGCCCTTCAGGATCAGCAAGATCAGAAGGTAGCAGGCCTTCTGCTTTCTCAGCTTCCTCTCTGGTGGTGCGGGTGGTGGCTTGTGGTGGTGTCAGAGTTTGTGTGCTTCTCCGATGGGTTCAGCTTCTCCCCAAAGATGCTAATTCAGCCTGCTTTATGTCTTCAGGGCATTCTTGGAGGATGTCTTTTATGATCTTTTATGTCTCTCTGCATGAGGGGTTGCTGCGGCAATGGTGCCCACCCTCAGTTATGGCTCAGAAATTGGACTGCAGATGTGACCTCTAAGGGTCACTTGCTGTTTAGGGAATGGACTCCATTTTGGCGAGGATCTTGACAAATTGGTAAAGACCTCAGGGAAGTGAAACTGCAGAGATTTCCAGAGAATAAACCTAAGGTCTCCAAGCTTTCCTCTTCTTCCTCATGCGACCGAAGTTCTGGGACTTCCCAATATTGTGTGGGAAAGCCGACTATGCCCTCTTTAGGCTCTTGTTCAAAGTCTCAGCCCTTTCGGGGAGGGCATCAGTTGCACTCTGAGAGCTTGCTGCAAGGAAGTCAAGTTCCTCCCATCTCTCCCCCTGACGGGTTTGGGGCCCATTCTGGACTTCCACAAGTGGAGGTAGTCTTCTTTTTTATCACGAATGGGCCCATTTAACAGTGGATCGCTGGGGTTCTGAACATCATATGGCACGGCTCTGTGTTGGAGTGTGCAGGACCCATAAAGACTCCTTCGTCATTTCGCCTTGCAGTTCTGCCATCAAGAAGACAGCTGTCTGAGCTACCCTTCAGGGCCTCCTGGCCCTTCAGGCTATCCTTCCTGTTCCTCTCATCGAAAGAGGCAGGGAAGATACTCCATCTACTTAGTCATCCCCCAGAAAGATGGCTCCTTCCATCCCATTCTGGGCCTCAAGGGAGTCGATCGCAGTCTGAAGATACCACACTTTCACATGGAGATGCCACAATTGGTCATTCAGGTTGTGCGGAAAGGCGAGTTCCTCACTTCCTTGGATTTGGCGGAGGCCTATTTTCATATTCCCATCAAAGAGGACCAACAGTGTTTCTCATATTCGCGATGCTGGGCACTTATTACCAATTCTTTGCGCTTCCCTTTGGTCTAGCAACCACTCCCAGGGCTTTTTCCAAAGTGATGGTGGCAGTCACTGTGGAACGTCGGGCGCAAGGGTGTCTGCGTCCATCCTTTTCTGTTCCAGCTCCTTGAACAGCTTGGCTGGGTAATGAAACTGCAGCAAAAGCTTTCTGATGCCGTCCCAGAATTTAGAGTTTCTCAGAGCTTGTTTGACACGCAGGTGGGAAGAGTCTCCCTAATGGCAGAGCAATAGCCCAAGTTCAGCTGTCAACTTCGGGGTTTTCTGATGAATCCATCTCCCACTACAGATGATTATTTGCAGCTCTCAGGGGCGATGGTCCCAACCTTGGAACTTGTTCCCTGGGCACGAGCACAAATGCGGCCTTTTCAACAGGCATTGCTGGTTTGCTGTCCCCGTGTTCACAGGACTACAGGGTTCATCTGCCGTTTCCTCCAGCAGTACGATGCAGCCTTGCTTGGTGGACCTCTCCCAACATGATGCTTTGGGTAATGCCTCTCGAGACACCAGCCTGGGTGCTTGTTGTCACAACCGATGCCAGTCTCATCGGTTGGGGAGCCCACTGTTTCAGCAAGACAGCCCAAAGTCAGTGGTCCCCAGAGGAAGCCAAATGGGTTGTCAATGTCCTCGAGGCAAGGGCCATCTTTTGGTTTTACTGCGATTTCACAATTTACCTCAAAACTCATGTGGTGCAAGTCCTCTCTGACATGTCATGGCAGTGGCATATGTCAATCGCTAGGGCGGAACGAAATGCTCAGGGGTGTCAAGGGAGATGTCCCTTCTGTTTCCCTAGGCAGAGGTGCACCTGCAAGTGATCTCAGCTCAGCATATCACGAGAGAAGAGAATCTAGAGGCTGAATTACCTCAACTGTCCATCTTCTTGATCCTGGAGAGTGGGAGCTTGCCCCATGGTCCTTCAATTGGATAGACATAGAAACATGACGACAGAAACAAGACCATATGGCCTATTTAGTCCTGTCCTTCCATATCAACCACTACAACAGTCCCCTTTTTTTTCCTTTAGAGATCCTCTGTGTTTGTCCCATGCTTCTTTGAATTCAGATACTGTCCCTCATTCTACACCTCCACTTGGAGACTATTCCACAGACCCACCACTCTTTCCGTAAAGAAATATTTCCGCATATCACTCCTGAATCTCTATCCCCTTTTCACCCTCATCCTATGTCCCCTTGTAGCAGAGCTTGCTTTCAATCGAAAGAGGCTCTCCCCTGCATTTATGCCACGGAGATATTTTAAATATATCAATCATATCGCCTCTATCCTGCCTTTCCTCTAAGGTGTACATATTAAGATCCTTAAGTCTGTCCTCATATGCTTTATAATGAAGACCACTAACCATTTTAGTAGCCACCCTCTGTACCGACTCCATCCTGTTTTATATCCTTTTGAAGGTGCGGTCTCCAGAATTGCACACAATACTCCAAATGAGGTCGCACCAAAGACATACAGAGGCACTATCACCTCCTTTCTTCTGCTGACCTTTCCTCTCCCTATGCACCCAAGCATCCTTCTAGCTTTTGCTGTTGCCTTTTCTACCCGTTTAGCTACTTAAAGATCATCAGACCCAATCACGCCTAGGTCCCCCGCTCTTCTTTAGTGGCCAAAAGTACACCCCTATACTGTATTTCTCCCTTGGATTGCTGCAGCCCAAATGCCTGATCTTGCATTTTTTAACATTAAATCTCAGCTGCCAAATTCAAGACAGTTCTTCAAGCTAAGCTCCCTCCTCATGTTATCTACACCATCCTGGGAGTCTACTCTGACCTATTGCAGATTTTGGTAACATCCACAAAGAGGCAAACCTTACCCAACAGCTCTTCCACTATATCACTACAAAGAATCAGACCAAGGACAGATCCCTGGGACACACCACTGGTAACCTACTTCTGCTCGGAGTGAGCTCCAATTACCTGTACCCTTTGTCGCCTCCCACTCAACCAATTTCTAACCCAAGCAGTAACTTTAGGGTCCATCCCTAGGGTGCTCAGTTTGTTTATAAGTCGCCTGCCTCTCTCCGCCCACCACCACGCTGCCGATCAGACATCGGGGGAGGAAGCGGGAGCTGCTTGCCTCCTCCCACTCCTCCCACCAAGGCCCAATTGGGGCGCAACAGGCAGCGGTTAAAGGACTGAACCGGCAGGTAACTGCCTCTCTCACCCACCACCACACTGCTGATCGGACAACGGGGGAGGAAGCGGGAGCTGCTTGCTCCTCCCACTCCTCCCACCAAGGCCCATCGGGGTGCAATAGGCAACGGTTAAAAGGCCTGGACCCGGCAGGCGTGGCTGCGCCTGGTGGGCCCTTTGGCGTGGCCCTTAGTTGGGGACGTTTATCACCCCTCGCAGACAGTATGTGACCCTGGCTCCACCTCTGCAGGGTAAGCATCTACTGCATGGAGAAGTAACACCAGCAGCAGACTTGTAAATCTAAAACACTCGTAGGCACGGCACTATGGAATGTTCGCGTTCTCCTCCTCCTCCCCACTCCAGCAACTCCACCGAAGAGCAGACCTGATCAAAAGCAATGGAAGCACAAGAAACATCACCATGTAAGCATCCTTAAGGTACTTCAGGCAGGAAGGTCGGGGGTTCAATCCCACTAGAGGACGCAACCTTGGGCCGGAAGGCCTGGGGTTTCTAAGAACATAAGAACATAAGATATGCCATCCTGGGTCAGACCAAGGCCCATCAAGCCCAGTATTCTGTTTCCAACAGTGGCCAATCTAGGTCATATGTACCTAGCAGTTTCCCCAAGAGACAAGTTCCACAATGCTTGTACTGGGTCATGCATTGATATCTTCGGTCACTTCTTAATAATGGTTTATGGACCTTTCCTCCAGGATCTTGTCCAATCCTTTTTTAAACCCAGCTACACTAACCGCCTTTACTACATCCTCCGGTAACAAATTCCAGAGTTTGATTACACGTTGAGTGAAAAAATATTTTCTTTTTTTAGTCTTAAATAGTTTAAACACTGTAGCTTCATTGCATGTCCCCTAGTCTTTCTATATTCTGATAAGGTAAACAATCGATCTAACGTTTACCCGTGTCCACTCCGTTCATTAATTTATAGACTTCTATCATATCTCCCCTCAGCCGTCTCTTTTCCAGGTTAAAGAGCCCTAACCTTTTTAGCCTTTCTTCATAGGAGTATCCTTCCATCCCCTTTACCATTTTGGTGGCTCTTCTCTGTACCTTTTTCTAAAATCGCTATATCCTTTTTAAGATAGTCCCACCGGTGCTCCTTGTGGTCTTGGGCAAGCCACTTAACCCTCCATAGCCCATGTTCCCTGTAAAATAGTTATCTCCAAGTTATAATGCCCTGTTCAATGTAATTTCAGTTTGTTCAATGTAAACCGCACTGATGTTGAATAGCGCGGTATATAAGAGAATGTATATAAATAAAATAAATAAATCCTCTAAATGTAACCCTTATGTATTGTAATGTATGCCATGATGCCCCAGCCTGCCTGTAATGTAACCCCTGATGTGATGTAATGTACCCTTGTTGTAATTGGAATGTATGTATTTATGTATACTGTATGTGTAGCAATGCGCAGTAGTACTAGTATTAGTAATGGGAGACAGCCAACCTGGTTTTGCCCTAACTAGATTGTTACTCTTTGTGTATTTCTGTTGTCTTAATTAGATTGTAAGCGCTGATGAGCAGGGACTGTCACTCTTTATATGTCTGTAACAGCGCTGCGTATGAGGTAGCGCTTTAAAATGTTGTTAAATAGTAGTAGCCTGTGAGAAACGGTGTCAAAGGCTTTACTGAAATCTAAATACACCACATCTAGGCTCTGCTCTCTCTCGGTCCCAACTCCCTGGTCACCCAGTCAAAGAAATCAATCAGATTTTTCTGACAAGACCTGCCTCTGGTGAATCCATGCTGCCTCGGATCCTGTAATCCATTGGACTCCAGAAACCTCACTATTTTCTCTTTCAGCAGCGCTTCCAATAATTTACTCACCACTGAGTTAAACTAACCGGCCTGTAGTTTTTTTTAACCACATCCTTACTTCTGTCAGTAGACTTCTGTCAACATCAAGCTTCCCCTCCTGTTTTCAGTTGTCGCAAGGGGAACCAGTCCAGGGGAGTGGACACGCTGGTCCAGCCCTGGCCCTTCGGATCCTCTTCTGTATGTGTTCTCCCCTTGGGCCATGATAGCTCGGGTCCTTTGGAAGATAGAGGATCCATCCTCGACTGATGATCCTAGTTTCCCAAGTCTGGCCACCTCATCCTTGGTATGCGAGCCACTTTTTGCCTTCTCGTCGCAAAGCCGCTGAGTCTTGGTGCCTGGCAGAGGTTGCTATGATAGGATCTGGTGCTCATGGAGATCCAGCTCCCTTCTCGCTATGACTTGGCCATTGAGAAATGGCATCTAATGCGGAAAGGCTATTCTGCAGCAGTAGTGGGCACTTTGCTGAAGGCCAGGTGATGCTCCACCTCCCTGGCTTATGTCCGTGTTTGGTGTGTGTTTGAGAATTGGTGCTGTTTGTTCTGGAATTCTCTGTGGCGTGCATTGATTCCTTCAATCCTGGTATTCCTCTAGGATGGGCTCGATAAGGGTTTGGCTTGGAGCTTGCTGAAGTTGCAGGTGGCGGCTCTCTCTTGTTTTTGGGGATAGGTTGCGAACTGCTTGCTGGTCGCAAACTGCAATGTGGTGTGTTTTTCTCCAGTGTGTTCGGATCTCGTGTTCCCCAGTACACCCTGTAGTTCCACTTTGGGATAATGGCGCTTATCCTTTGGGCTATCATTCATTCCCCCTTCAAGCCTCTCAAGTGAGCTTTGGTTAAGGACTTAACCCTAAAGACAGTGTTCTTGGTGGCTGTCACCTCGGTGCGGCGGATTTCAGAGTTGCAGTTGCAGACCTTTGTGTCTGAAGGCGTGACCTTGTGTCCGGAGCCCTCCTTGCCCAAAGTGCTTCCTCCTTTTTCATGTCAATCAGATGCTTTCCTTACCTGCCTTTTCTCTGAATAATGTACGTGATCAGATAAGAGCCGCCTTGCGTTTTTGTGTTACCTGGAGGTGACTAATCCCTTCTGTCTTTCAGATCACCTCTTTGTCTTTTTCACAGGGCCCTATAAGGACCAAGCAGCTTCAAAGGTGACTCTCGGTCACTGGATTAAAGACACAATTGCTTCACCCTACTTACTATGTGGTAGGCCTGTTCCCCCTGGCCTAAAGGCTCATTCAACATGGGCCTATGCAGCTTCCTGGGCAGTCATCTTGTTCTTTGCCCTTGGATATTTGTAGGGTGACGACATGTTTAGCTACATTTGCACGGCACTACCATTTGGATGTTCACGCACAAGCAGCGGCATGGTTTGGTTTGGTTCAGGTGTGCTTTCTTCCTGTCCTGTGGTGGAGTAGCTTTGATACTTCCCATTTGTTTTGGACGGGCCTAGCAGGATTATCTGGAAGGTGGAAATTTTACTTACTGTTAATTTCCTTTCCTGTAGTCCTGCTAGGACCAGTCCAGGACTTGCCTTTTTCTCAGCCTTGTGCCTGGAACCATGCAGATACTCAGTATATAGTTTGTCCTTGTTCCTTTATCTTGGACATTGATCCGTGCAGAACCTGTTTATAGTTTAACTAGATTGGGTGCCCCTAGCTGCACCAGGGTTTTATGCCAGTGATGTCACAGCATAGTTTGAGCTTTTTTCTGTCTGTCTCTATTATCTGCTAACAGGGGGGAGATACCCCATTTGTCTGGAATGGTCTAGCAGGACTCCAGCAAAGTAAATTAACAGTAAGTAAATTTTCACCCTATCGAGAAGACTGTTGGGTTTTCCTGATCGTAGAGCTCGAGGGCTTTCTTTAACTTTGCTCTGCTTTCTCAGATAATTCTATTGCTAGTTCAGCGAGTCTCCTGTGGAATAGCATCCAAATCTGTGTCTTATGTTGAGATGCCTTGAGATTCCAGATGGAATTTGAAACTTTTTTGTTATAAAGTGAAATCTCCAAAATTGCATCTTTCATTTCAGTTCTCTGGTGACAGGTTTCATTGTGAGCAGTCTATGTGGAACTCATTGCTCTTTCCAGTGAGATTTTGATAAGCTTGCTTAAAAGATGAGTTGAGAGCTGCTAGTTAATCCGGTAAATGAAAAGATAATTCTTTTTCCAAGCAGATTTAAAAAAAAAAAAGGAAAGTTACTGTAGCAAGGGGCTTTCATAGGTCACAGTATCTACATAATCTCACATTAACTGTTTAATCATGGATGATTGAATTTCATTTTATAATCAGTTGAGTTCTGAAATTTCTTATTTCATGCCCCTAAATGGATTTATCACGGGGTCACATTGATAAACATCTGTATTTGTCGATATGTGTTTGTGCCTGGCCTTTTGGGAGGAGGTAGCCTGATTGGGATGGAGCACAATCTGTGAATATGTATATTTTAAGAATATACCAACTTGTTTCAAGGATCTGCATTAGAGATTTGAAATATTACATTCTTAAAAAGTAATTTGTCCTGTTTCTTTTGTCCCATTCAGGCCATTGAGACGGCTTTGGACTGCTTGAAGAGTGCGAACACTGAGCCCTACTATCGCCGGCAGGCCTGGGAGGTTATCAAGTGCTTCCTGGTGGCCATGATGAATTTAGATGATAACAAACATGCTTTGTACCAGTTGCTTGCACATCCCAAGTATGAAAACCACATTTCTTACTGAAAAACGTATGCTGCTTGTTACCTTTTTGTAAAATGAAAAGAAATATAGGTGGTGGTGGTGGGGGGACATTGCTAGTATTTAAGGTCATTTTTCTAGTGAAAGAAATTAAAATGAAGGGCCCTCAAGCAAAGTATTGGAAAGGGCCCCAAGAGCAGGGAAATCCACCTCAATGATGTGGCAGTGGCTTTAAGTGGATCCCTTCCTTCCCTAGATGTCGTTACACAGCTGTGGCTGCTTGGGTCATACATACACAAGGATCTTTGTTTGGCTTCTTCCCATGAAGTGCAGTTGTATTTTTTTTCTGAGGAAAACAAAATGAAAAGGCAACACCTGCTTTTAATAAATGGAAGGAAAAATGCCATTATATTTTCACTGCATCAACACCCTTTAACAGGCAAAGGAAGTGGTATGCTTTGTCTTGTGTGACCATTGGCAACAGGAATACCACTACAGAATTCTATCAAGAAATTAACAAATGAATCTCCCTAAGTGATGTTAAATGAAAATTATTTGCTAACTGACTGCCAAGTCGTCTCCTTATTTTAAGTTGTCTCCTTATTTCTTGATGTTGTGGTATTTTTCACTTTGCTTTAGTTAAAGATTTGTTTGCTGTTCTGGCGGAGGATAAGAGAGGAGAAATTTGGTCTTTGCTAACTAGACCAGTCCAGAGGACCCCTGTTCTTCTGCTGTTTGTGTATGTGGGCTAGTGGGAGGGCTGTAAGGTCTCAGGTTCATATGTGGGGGTCGCTATTCAGATAGTGCCGCTGAATATCAGGATCGCCAGGATTTAGCAGTCCTGCTAACTGGCTACTAAACCCTTTAGAATATCGCTTCCCTGCTTTTTGGATACCCTCTTCACTTCAGAGTTAGTTTGGAAAATCCGCTTTGTTAAAGAAATACTGGGGAGCAGTTGGCTGCATGTTGCCTATTGTAGAAGCTCCCAGCTGTATAGCCTGTATTCATCTGCTAGCTAGCTGCCTCAACTGGTGTGTTCTGGACTGTTCTAGTTGGACTCGAAAAGAAAATTAGCAGACAGGACCAAATTTCTCCTTTTGGGAAAGAACAATAAAGTTCTTTTTAAAATCTCTCATCTGTTAATTTCTGCAACAAACAATTTCCATGTTTGGAAAAGAGCCCATTTGAGCAGAGATGCAAGCCTTTTTAATTAGAGCTGAATAGTTTGAATATCTTCAGTGGACTCCTCAGACTGTCTAAATCTTGATTGCAAAGCCTAGGAGTTTAGAACAATCTCTCCTAGTTTCGAATCACTGGTTCGCCAAATATTCTACACGCTTCTGCTCCCTTCCTCTGCTTCTGCTATTGTAACAAATTGACCATGCACTGCTTTTGAACACATCACTGTCTTTCAGATTCAGATTCTAATTCAGAATTATCTACTTTAGAAAAAGCTCTTTTGACTCTTTCTGGCAACATATTATTTAGTATAGGCGTTTCTGTTCCCACTGTGTGTTCACTTTCTGTCTTTTTCTCATCTTATACTTTTGTCTTGCTGGATGTCAACAAAACAAGTAGGAAGTCAGTCCTCACATATGGGTGATGTTGGCATTGAAGGAGCCCACGTGGATTCACTCCCCAGCTTTCAAAGAAAGCCTTTGGGAGTTAGACCGCACATGCGAGGGTGCCATCTTATCTCGGTCGTCTTTTTTTCCTCAGAGCCCTGCAGATGTCTGTCTGTCGTCCCTGGTAAAAGTTGATTTTTCTACCCTTTTTCTATTAGCATTTCGTGCTTCTTTTACCAGTCATTTCCCAATCACCCCCTCACCAACCGAGTCCACCCTTGCCTCGGCATCACATTTTTTTCTCTGGTCCTTTTTCTCTTTTGGTGCACGGGTCTTTTCTTGCACTCTCCCTGACCGAGATGTTTGAGTTTGATCTTGTGGGTGCTGTCTTCCCCGCTGTATGTTCAGTCAGAGGTTTTAAGCAATGTGACAAATGCCCCCTTACCATGTCCATAACGGACCTCCACAGTTGTTATATCAAGTGCCTCGGTACGGATCATGACGACTTCACTTGCCTGCTCTGCCTGCAGATGTTGAGCAAGAGCCAGAGGAATCGTGAAAATCAGCAGGGGGAGCTGTGTGGCTCGAAGGCCTCTATCACAGGGCCGGCAGAGTATGGAATTGCTGCCCTCAGAAACTGTTCCAATGACTGAGCGTTACATGCATGTGCTTGATCCGAGCTCTGAGGCTGTGGAGCCTCTGACCCCAGGGGTTGTCCTTGGAGGGACCTCCCCATGAGTCCAAGACTCGTCCATGTCAAAGTTCGATCCATGAGCTAGAGGTAAGACCTCTGGTACCCAGCCTCTGAGTCCTCAACCCAATGACCGGAGCAGCCCTTGAAGCTGCCCCGGTGGGAGAAGACTCTCCACTGTGTCGGGGGATCGAACTCTGTCCTCCGACGTGATCATCATCTGTGATTCCCCTTTGAGGGACCCTGTTCCAGGCTCGATGCCTTTGAGACTTGAACCAGTTGCTGCGAAGCCTACTGACATCGAAGCCAAGATGGAGGCTTTGGAATGCAGCCTGGTTTATTTTATTTTATTTATTTAACAGTATTTCTATACCGTCTTATCCTACAATCAAGGCGGTGTCACAACAATACAATCAAAAGTAGTGGAGGTGTGATTCATGCAGTGTAAGAAGTGTTATAATTTGCGTGTGGGGAGAGTGTGTTAGATTAGGTTGAGCTATGTACAGTGTGCGCTATAGTACAGCATGGGCTATAATACAAGGTACTATACAATTAGTGATTAAGATATATCCTGTGTCATTATACATTTCTTGTTAGGGTTGGAGGGGGTGAATACGTGGTTCTTGTTGACTAAGTGACATGTCCATAGTGTTCTATGAACAGTATTGTCTTCAGCTGTTTGCGGAAGTCTTTGAGGTCCGTTGTTGATCTGAGTTCGTCTGGTAGGGAGTTCCAAATTGTTGGGGCAGCCAGGGAGAGAGCTCTCTCTGTGGTATTTTTTCGTGTTTTTCTGAAGCCTCTTGAGGTGTTGACTTTGTTGGAGGTTCCTTTTCTTCTTGGGCGAGTGCTGGTGTCTGGTTGAATGAGGGTGTGCAGGCTGTTGGCTGAGATGTGGTGTTTGATTTTGAATATGTTTATTATTGTTTTGTATTTGATGCGTGCGCTGATTGGGAGCCAGTGTAGGTCTTTGAGAACCGGAGTAATGTGTTCATGTCTTGTTGAGCCAGATATAATGCGGGCTGCAGTGTTTTGGGCTAGTTGTAGAGGTTTGAGAGTTTGTTTGAGTAGGCCGAGGTATATGGGGTTGCAGAAGTCCAGTAATGGAGTGATGAGTGCTTTGGCATACTGTACGGAAGTGTTCTGTGGCGAGGAGGGGTTTTAGTCTTCTGATGATTCTCATTCTGTGGTATGCATTCTTGATTGTTTTGTTTACGTGTGTCTTGAGATTCAGTTCGTTGTCCAGGGTTACTCCGAGGTATTTTACTTCCGATTTCATTGGTATGGTTGTGTCTGCTACTTTGATGTCCGGTGGGTGGGTGAAGTCTGGGTTGCGAGTGATTATTAGTGCCTCAGTCTTGCTGTAGTTGATTGAGAGGTTGTTGTCCTTACACCCATCTAGTCATTTGTGTTAGGCAGTCGGTTATTTTATGGTAGTCTGGGTTGTCGGTTGAGATAGGTGTGTATATCATAATATCGTCTGCATAGATGGTGTATTGAATGTTGTTCGCTTTCAGGATGTCGCATATTGGCTGGATGTATATGTTGAACAGAAGTGCCGAAAGGGCGGACCCTTGAGGTACCCCTTGGAGGACTTTTATGGGTTGAGAGGTGTTGTGGCCTACCTTGACTTGTATCTGCCTGTCGTTGAGGTAGGATTGGAACCATTTTAATGTTGTACCATGAAGTCCAATTTTCTTTCGTCTTTCCAGGAGTGTTAGGTGGTCAACTGTGTCGAAGGCGGATGAGATGTCTACGAAGATCATTAGGATACCTTTTTTGGTGTTGTCTATGACTCGGAGGATGTTATCTAAGAGGCATGTTATCTATGACTCGGAGGATGTTATCTAAGAGGCACCTCAAGGAAGGCACAAAATGGTTGCCTTCCTTGAGGTGCAGTGGGTCCCAAAGCCTGGAGCCTCTAGGTCGTCATTGCCAACAATGGGACCTTCCACTGTGAGGATCTCCCCAGAGGACTCCAGCCTGTGCTGGAATGATTCACCCACTCGGAGCCGCATCTTTCGGCCTCCTGCTCGAGGTGTAACTCGCTCTCAAACACCTTGGGGGTTGGTGCGTTGGCACCTTGCTCTCCTTCGGTGCCAGTGGCTCATCGATTCGATGACCATCCGAGACTCAAAGTCTCGTCTGGCTCAGAGTCTGGTTGGGAGACAGATGACGAGTCGCCTGACACCATGTTGCAGAGATGTCCCCTCTAAACTGTCCTACCCTCAGGAGTGCCGGAGGTCCCCGCCCAAGGATCTTGTATTCCTCAACTTTGTCCAGGGGATGTCGAAGGCCCTGGCTTTTGTGGCAAAACTGGAGGACGAGCCTCGTGCCGAGGACTTAAAGATTCTCCAGTATGAGGCCCCTCCAAAGGAGGCACTGTTGGTGCTGATTCCCCATCCTGGAGCGCTTGCTGTTCAGGATGTGAGAGAGCCTGGTGACGGTGCCAATAGTGAGCCGGCGACTCAATTCCCAGTATTGGCAAGAGCCCCGGCTTTCAGAAGACACAGCTGCCTCACATCTCCATTGTAGTGGAGTTGGCCATGTGTCGGATAAAGAGTCAGAAGATGCACTCCTCGGTGCCCCCTGGTAGGGAGGCCTGCACCATGGATGGGTTTGGCAGAACGTGCTACCAGTGCTTGATGCTCATGGCCCACATCCAGGCTTACCAGCTGTACATGGGCATGTACCTGAGGACCTGGCGAAGGAGCTTGCTGGATTCTCAGCTGGGCTGGCAGGTGAATCTCTCGAGCGCTTCCGGACCCTCATCTCCTCTGTCAAGGAATTCTCTGAATTCCAGACTCGAGTGGCCTTTGATGGCTTCGAGTCCGTGGCTCATGTAGCTGCGATGGACATCAGTGCCCACCGCCTGGCTTGGCTACAGTCCTCGGACTTGGAGCAATGGGTGCAGCACAAACTGGCTGATGTCCCCTGCCAAGGAGAGAACCTCTAAGGCAAACCCATCACCGACAAGGCAGCTGAGTTGGAGTCCGAGTTTATGAATGACGAGGACTAGGCCGTCCCGGAAGACGGCTGACCCTTTGGAAGGCTAGGGGAAAAAGGCTTAAGGAACCCTGCAGGCATGTCTCTGGATGCGACAGGCCCAGTGGACCCACAGCTCTCAATAGACTCAAGCCACGGGCCAATTGGAGGATCGAGTCCAGATCCCCCAGCCTCTCTCACCTGGTGGCAGAGCCGATGGAATCTCATGGCCAGTCTACCTTTCCCAGGCTCCACAGGCCCAACGCATTCTGTCAGTGGACGCCTCCAAGCTTGACTGGGGAGCCCACTGCTATGGTCTACAATCGCAGGGTGCCTGGACTCTGGAGGAAAGTGCTCTCCAGATCAATCTCCTGGAACTTAGAGCTATGACAAATGCCCTTCGGGAGTTCCAGGTCCACTGGCGGGCCAGGTTATCCTTGTTTAGATGGACAACCAATTAGCGATGTTTTACATCAACAAGCAGGGGGGAACAGGCTTGTACTTCCTCTGTTGGGAGGTGGTTCACCTGTGGACCTTCGCCATAAAGAAGGGTATGATCCTCTGGGCAGTCTACCTGCTAGACCAGGACAATCTGCTCGCAGATTGACTCAGCAGAGTCCTTGAGCCCCACAAGTGGTGCTTCAACTCCATCTTTCATCGTTGGGGGACCCTACCATTGGATCTCTTCACCAGCCCTGAGAATGTGCTGCTGTCGTGCTTCTGCTCCTGGAGACCGGCCCTGGAACAAGTGGGGACAGACACCTGTCTTGGTCCAGTAGTCTACTGTATGCATATCCGCCTACTCCTCTTGTTCCCAAGACCTTGATCGTCAGACCGGGCATCTGTAATTCTCATTGCTGCTTGGTGGCCCCGGCAGCCATGGTTCTCTCTGCTCTTGCAACTGTCCCGAGCGATCCCGATACACCTGGGTCAGGCCCCGGACTTGCTCTTACAGGAGGATGGAACCCTTCTCCATCCCATCCTCCTATCCCTTGTCCTGACAGCGTGGGTGCTGAATGGCTAGCCATAGTTCACCTCCACCTCTCTCGGGAGGTGGAGGACATCCTACTAATATCGCGCAAGGACTCAATATAGCACACATATGCCTTCAAATGGCATAGGTTCTCTGTCTGGTGTGCAGACAGGAATCTCAACCCTTTTTCTTGCTCAGTGCAGGACATCCTGCAATACCTTCTGCACCTATCCCGGGCTGGTCTAAAGTCCAACTCAGTCAGTGTGCACCTCAGCCCTCTAATGGCACATCATCACCTTGTCGATATCCAGCCTGTTTTTGCGCACCCCCGTGTGGGTCGCTTATGAAGGGACTTCTCCTCTTCCGGTCCCCTGTCTGCCCATTGCCGGTGGCGTGGGATCTCAACATTGTTCTCGGGAAGCTGATGGCTCCCCCTTTTGAGCCTCTGGCTACATGCCATCTCAAGTTCTTGTCATGGAAAGTAGTGTTCCTGTAGTGCTCACTTCAGCCAGGAGAGTTAGTGAGCTGTAGGTGTTGGTGGCCCTTGCCCCCTTCACCAGTTTCCACAAAAACAGGGTCGTTCTCTGGATTCACCCGAAATTCCAGCCTAAGGTGGCGTCAGCTTTTCACATGAACCAGGAGGTGATCATTCCCCCTTCTTCCCCAGGCCTTGCACATCCTGAGCGGATACCTCACCACACACCTTGGATTGTGAGAGGGCACTGTCCTTTTACCTTCAGAGGTCACAGCCCCATTGCCGCTCATCGGAACTGTTTGTCTCCTATGACATCAACAGGCTTGGGGTTTCGGTCTCTAAGCATACCTTGTCTACCTGGGTGGCAGACTGCATCTCTTTCACCTACAAGCAGGCTGGACTCTCCCTGGATCGTCACCTTACCGCACATAATGTGCGCACCATGGTGGCCTCAGTGGCTCAGTCCTGCTGGACATCTGCCGGGCTGCCACCTGTTCTTCGGTCCATACCTTTGCAGCGCATTACTGCTTGGAGGAGAGCTCACGGCGTGATGGCGCTTTTGGCCAGGCTGTACTCGGTCACCTCTTTGGGGAATAGTGCAACTCCTTCCCTCCTGCCCTTTGTGTTCAGGCTACTGGGGAGGTGATTCCATTTTCAATGTTGGGGGTTGCATCACTGGACTTCAAGCCATTCAGTGCTCCTTGCTGCCCTTCACGCTTCGCCTTTTGGCCCACCCGTTGCTTCTACAGGTTTTTTCAGTAGCCTGTAGTTTGGGAGTCCCATATGTGAGGACTGACTTCATGCCTGTTCCCGGAGAAAGCATAGCTGCTCACCTGTAACAGGCGTTCTTTAAGGACAGCGAGAATCGGTTCTCACAACCCTCCCTCCTCCTCATGGAGTTTTTTTGTTCTTTTTATGCTTGATTAAGCTATGTCATCATACGGAGGTAAGATGGCACCCTTGGGCGGGAAGGTGACCATATATGTGTGGTCTAACTCCCAAAGACTTTCTTTGAAAGCTGGGGAGTGAATCTGCATGGGCTCCATATGTGAGGACTGATTCCTGCTGTTCCCAGAGAACACTAGTTACAGATGAGTAACTACGCTACTTCATTGCTATACCATCTGTCTTTAGTCAACTATTAGTGCCCCTGCATGTCGCTGATTCACCGTCTGAAACTCCCAGCCTTTCTCTTTTCCTCTCTGTTTTGAGAGCCACTTGGAGATTGTGCATCTGCTGTAAGGATGCATTGGTTTATGACACTATCGGTTATGGGCATAAAGTGTCAAGGATACCTTTATTTTTACAATGATATAAAATTGTATTTTATTATCAAATTAAAATTCAGAACAAATCTCTGTGAGGCTTAATCACATCTTGAAAGTGGAATTCTTAGTTTAATATGCAATTAATCTCTAGTGGTAGTTCTAATTTTTTTTTTATTGGCTTCTTAAAATGTTAACACAATGTTTCTTTCTTCCTGCAAATGACTCTCTTTAAAGGCTAACAGAACAAATAATGAAAGAGTAGTGATTGAAATGAAAGTACAGCAGTACATTTTTGAAGCCATGGGAAAACAAATTATATTTAAAAATGAAAAATAACAGGCCCGATATTCAGCGATGGTGGCTACTTAGAGCAGCTAGCCATTGCCTCTGAATCTAAGACCTGGATATTCAAAACCGGGGGCAATATACAGTCACCGGCATTGAATATCCAAATCGGATAGCAGAGCGGGTTAGCTTAAGTGGCGAAAGATAGGCACCTTAAAGGGTGGCCTAACGTTTTCCACTTAACGATAACTGGGCAGTGACAGAATATCACTCTACACCCAGAACGTCCCAATGCTAGCTGGCGGCACCTGGGGATATCTGAATATCTCGGTCGCTCTGATTTAATTTAATTTAATTTAATTAACAGTTTCTTATATACCGCATCTTCCAAAGATCAAATGCGGTTTACATGGAACAAAACAACATAACAGACAGGCGTCTGTTTTTACAGTGAACAGCTTAAAACCATAACAACTATATTACATTACATGGAACATGCAAGAACTATTTACAGGGAACAAAATGAGTAATAAATACAGTGTTGTATGTGACATTTAAGGATAATAAGCATTTGGAGTTTCACATCATATGTCAAATCAATCCAGTTTGGTTTATGGGAAACTGACATGGTATTATCCATTTTCTAGCTGGGGAGGTGTGTTTGGCAAAGATCCGTAGTGTGATGTGAAACAGGTGCGTTTTAAGTTTTTTGCGGAATTCTTTGATCTCTAAAAGTGATCTCATTTCATCTGGAAGGGCGTTCCATAGAATGGGGGCAGCATGTGAGAATGCCTTTTTGTTTGTTATCTTTCTGGCTTTTATAAATTCTTTCGGAGTCCTTAATTTGTTTGTATGATCTCTCCTGTGTACGTTTTTAGCAGGTTCTTTAGTGATGAGGTTGGATAGGGTGGGTGGTGCCATGTTTAGAGTTTTGAAGGTAGTTGTTAGAGTTTTATATACTATTCGGCTTTGTATCGGTAGCCAGTGTAAGTTCTCCAGTATCGGAGTGATATGTTGAAATGGGGGAACCTTCATAATGGTCCTGGCCGCTGCATTTTGTGCAATTTGAAGTCTTTTCAAGCTTTGTTTTGTTGTGCCTAGAAGTATTAGGTTTGCAAAGTCGAAGTGAGGCGTAATTATGGCTTGTATTATTTGCTGGAAGTTTTGTAGGTGCATTAGTGGGCGTAGCTGCTTTAGGATTTTAAGTTTGAAGTATACTTTCTTCGTTGTATTTCTTATATGTGTTTCCATGTGATTAACGTGGTTAGCAGATCTGCTAGCATGTTAATTGCTTTCAGTGTCGGCAGCATTTTTACTCTGGAATGCAGAGGTCCAAGGGACCAATACATGGCATGGGTGAGATACTGATGTGCACCAATTAGGAGAGGTCTCTCAAGCTGATCATATTTGAAGTCAAGGTTGTAAAACAGTACAACAAGGTAATGGTGAGAACCAGAGTGAGAGAGATTACCATTAGAGAAAAGAAGGTGGTTATGTCTCTCTCTTTGTCATTAGCAAGACCTCATCTGTGTCCTACTGTATTCTGGAGACTATACTTTCAAACAGATTTCCATATCATCCCTCCAGTCCAATCCAGACGGGTGGGTTGTCTCTCCTCACCAGCAGCTGGAGACTGAGCATGTCAGATTTTGGTGATGTCATGCTAGCAGGGCACTGTGCACCAGTCTCAAGAGCAGTAATCCTTTTTCCATGGATTTTGTGCTACTGATGCATCAAGCCTACTGGGTTTTTTTTAAAATTTTTAATATTTATGCATTTTACAGTTAAAGATAAAGTGTAAACAAATCACTTGGAGTGGAGGAGTAGCCTAATGGTTAGAGCACTTCCTTGGAAACCAAGAGACCAAGGTTTGAATCCCACTAGGACTCCTTGTGGCCTTGGGCAAGTCACTTAACCCTCCATTGCCTCAGAAAAATGCAAGTTATCAATGTCCCTATTTAATATACATTACCAATTTTAAGTTACAATGTAAACCGTTTTGACTGAAATGATAAAATGTTATAAAAAAACTTAAATAAATAAACTTGTAGGAGTACTGGGTGAATAAAAGCAAGAAGGCAAATTTAAATAGACAAAAGGAAACAATGAAACATCTTTCAGTCTCCCTCCCTATATAGTAGGGAATTCCAAAGGAAAATTAAAAATATACCAAACATACAAGAAAAGCAGCATTATACAGCCAACATATAAACTACGGCGACGTAGGTTCCACACCTGGGGAACTGGAAACTGAGTTGGAAATATATTTAATCAAACATTTGCGGGGGTATTTTAGAAAAAATACTGCCTCCAGTTGTGAAACCCTAGGTTGGAGAAGGAGGAATTCCTTCCTGCGGTGCTGGATTTCCTGAGCCAGGTCTGGAAAAGCCCGGATCAGGAGCCCCCGAAATCTCTCATTTCTCTTTCTGAAGAATATTTTCAAAAACCACTCTCTATCCAAAGACAAAGCAAATCAAACTAAACACGTAGCTGGAACAACATTATCAGAGACCGAGCTCTCTAATATAGTGGAAACATTAAGTTCATCAAACTGTTGGATATCCGTCCATTCTACCTGGGAAGGTGTTTTCTTCCCTTGGGGCAGATAATAGGCTTTGGTAACTGGTGGATGTGTCCTAGGAGCAACGCCTAGCACTGCCATCAAATAACACTTAAACATTTCATTGGGAGATGTATATTGAGTTTTAGAAAAGTTAATCAGCTGTAGAATTGCCAGTCTAGACACATTCTCCAGCTGTTCCAAATCTTTTCTTACATCATCCACACAGTTCTGCACCTGCTCAACCCATACAGTGACTTCATTGAACGATACTTGCAATTTGGTAACCTCACACATATTCTTAACACACTCTTCCTGGGTAACTTGGAGCCGAGTATTCAGGGATTGAACTTGAGGCAATAATGCTTCCCCAAACTGTCTAATGGCATTCGAGATGGATTCAAGGGTAATCTGGTCCGGTCTTGGAAGGAAAGAATCAAGAGATACCCCAATCAAAATACTCTGCTGCTCTGCCATTCCAGCCTGCTGCAACACTAGGTCTTCAATCCCGTGAAACACTGTCAATTCTGAGGAGACACTGCTGGCAAGCTGTTCCAATGGGGTCTCTATGCTGCTCGCATCACATCCTGGAGCCTTCCCCCGAGACTTGACCAACACACTGGCAAAGCTGTCATCAGAGCTTAGGCTTGATGGGATCGCTGCAGCATTTGAAATCCTCAGAGGATGCTGTACTTCTGAAGGGGTGAGATCTACCCCCAAAGAGGATGCCGAGCCTTCCCGCTCTGGCATCATAACAGCAGGGCTTGACGCCTTTCCCTTGACTGTCGGCTATTGCGCCACCCACAGCAGAAGAAAAGCATCCAGGGGGCCCTTAGGTAAGTCCGCAGAAGGCACAGTGGTAGCCGAGGGCTGTTTACCCACTTTAGCCTTGTGCTTTCTCATGAGGAATTTGTGTGGGAGCACTCAAACGCTGTGTCCAACCATTTTGGAAATCCCCTTTTCTTTCCGATCAAGCCTACTGTTTAAGGCAGGGCTGGGGGACAGCTCAGGAGCAAAAAAAGGGGCTCCCAACCTGTAGGGATCTGTGGCAGAGATGGATGACCTGCTGCAAAAAAGCGCTGCCTAGATATGGAGTTGTGGATGGTTAACTGTCTGTCCATTTGGACCTTCTGAGGATCCCTTAGAAGCTCCCTCAGGTCTTTGGGGGGACCCTGCAGTGACTGAGCTGGAAGAAGAGGTGATTCCTCCAGGGGAGGACCCCAGTATTATGCGGGTTTTTCGGTGGGAGGAGCTGGCTACTCTAATTGTGCAGTCTCTAGCAGCGCTCATTATTCCTCAAGATGCTGTGCTCAGCGGTGAATCCTTGGCAGATCTGCTACTTCGGGGCATCAAAACTACAAACCACGGTGTTATCGGTTCATCCGGTCATCAAATAGATGATTGAGGCTGAATGGGAGGTGCCGGAGACTGTCCTGTGCTGCATTCATTCAATGGCTCGGCTTTATCCACTCCCGGCAGGTGAGAAGGAGCTCCTAAAGCTCCCTAAGATGGACGCCCTGGTGTCAGCAGTGACAAAAAGACAATCATTCCCACAGAAGGGGAAGCGGCTCTGAAGGATCCACAGGGACCGCAAGTTGGAGGCCTTTTTAAAACAGTCCTTTGAAATAAATGTCCTGACGCTTCTGGTGTCGATTTGTGGTGCCTTTGTTGCATGAGCCTGAAGTTTCAGCTGTGCCTGAGGTGGTGAAATTGGAGTTGGGCTCTGCCTATTTCGCTTATACCTTTAATGATCTGGTCCATGTCTTGGCCAAGAGCATAGCATTGGTTATTGTGGCAAGGCATTTTTGTGGCTCCGCAACTGGTCAGCGGATGTCTCCTCTAAGACACACCTCGGTAAACTTCCATTTAAGGGAAGGCTCCTTTTTGGAGAAGTTTTGGAGAAGTTAGTTAAGGACCTGGGGGAAACCAAGGGAGCGTGTCTCCCAGAGGACAAGCCCAGAGGGGGAGTTTTTCGATAACGGCAGAGGGCAGGCCAAGGACTTTCATCGGTTTAGGGCTATCCGCGTCATCCCCTATCAGTGGGGTATTTATCCTGTGAGAGGTCAGTCCTTTCATGGCAACAGAGGAGCAGGCTGTGGCTATTCTACAGGAACTCGGGCTGGGGCCAATACCAAGCAGCCGCAATGAAGTGAGGCGGCCCGGGTGGTGGTGATCTCCATAGGAGGTTGGCTATGACACTTGTCAGACGGCTGCCTGGGTGAGAATTTTTCACAGTCTTGGCAAGTGCATATATCTATATGATTTGCAAGGTATTGTGGGCAATGTAGTTCATTCACACCAGACACAGCTGCTGACAATAATTTAGTTGTGCTCTTGGGTAAAGCCAATAAGATATTTATTTATGGGGTTATTTCTCCCAACACAGATATGCTTGGTAGCACATAAATTAGGTTACTTGCTTTCAGTGTTAACTTGGAAAAACAAAGTTAAAATCAGGAAAACAACAAATGAAAAGCCACAAAGCAAGAAACAAACTGTTCTTTTCAGGTTAACTTCTGATTACTTCCCACATAGATACAGAAGTGATTCTCTCCTAGTTCACAAGCAATTAGGTAAGGCTTAATTGCTAGCAGTTACCAGCTGAAACCCCTTAGCTGGCTTGCCTTCCACTGTGTGGGTCAAATCCTGCTTCAGGAGCTTTTCTGAGTAGATTAAAGAACAAATTTGTATTTCTTTGTGATGGTTGCTGTACTTTATAACAGAAAGTTACCAACGGAGTTTAGATAGAGAGCAGTCCATATAAACAGGATCCTCATCTGCTATTATTCCCCCTTGTTCAACAAGCATGGGTTCAATATCATGGATTGGCACAGATGAATCTCTCAATGGAGCGTTTTCAGGAGAATACTTGTTTCCCTGCTGTCTTTCAAGGTTATAGCTAGGGCATAGATCAGTGTTCATACCTGAGCTTCCATTGCTGCTAGAGTTCCTCTCTATATAGCCTGGCCAGTATGTAGTCCAGTTCTTATGTCCAGCCTTCCAATCCAGATCCCTGGACACTGGATCTCTCTTCACATACCTTCTGGCACAGGTCTTAGGGTCCCTTCCACGTGCAGCCGTCTCCCTCACAGGTAGCCTCTGGTGATTCCTAGCTCTGCAGCACCATTCCTCTGGCTTCCCCCAGTCCAATGGTGTATGCTGGCCCTTGGAATACCTCCCAGTATACGTACTGCTTTGGACTCTTCTAGACCTCTCAAAGGCTTTTCTCTTCCTTCTTCCAAAGGGTCTCTTTCCCTCTCTGTCCGTCCGGTTTGGCTTCTGCTTCTGATGATCCTTCAGATGAAACTGATGATCAAACTCAATCTGATTCTCAGGATACTGAGGACAATTCTCTGGATATCCAAGGTGATCATGAAGATGGTCATCTGTAGAATAAACTCTACTCTCATTCTGCTTAGATGAGTGCTCCTCCCTAACACAGCGCAGCTATGCTGAATCAGGCCCTGCCCTTTGAGATGAGTGCTTAGGGATTACCTCATAGCCCTCCTGATTGAACACACGTTTCCCCACTTCAGCTCCTCTAATGGCTGTTGGAAACCTGGTGCATTCTGGGACTGGTAGTCTTTTATGGGAAAATTCTGTTTTCTTATTTCTACCAGCACTGACAGGTTGCTTGTTCAGAGACACTTCACCTTTTCTATAGCCCCTTCCTGAGCTATGATAAGCTTCCTTATCACAGCTTCTACATATTCCCCCCCTGCACCCTTGAGTCTGACAATACCACTTTTGCCCTTCATCTTCTCACTAATATATCTGAAAAATGTCTTATCCCCCCATTTTATTGCATTGGCTATTTCCTCCTCCTTTTGAATCTTTGCCTTCTTGACTACGTTGCTAGCTTCTCTTAGTTTTCCAAATACAGATGCCTGTCTTCTTCTCTCTGTGATCTCTTGTATTTCATGAAGGCCTCCCTCTTTTTCTTCACTTTTTCAGCTACTTCCTTCGAAAACCATAGCGGTCTCCTGTTCCTTTTGCCTTTATTTACCATTTTAACAAAAAGGTTGGTTGCCCTTAAAATACCCCCTTTCAGTTTTGACCACTGTTTTTCTACATCCCCCAGCTGTTCCCATCCCACTAATGACTCCCTGAGGTATTGGCCCATCTTCGCAAAGTTAGTCTTCCTAAAGTCTAAGATCCTCACCTTGGAATGGATTCTAACAGCCCTAGTCCTAATACTGAACCACACCATCTGGTGATCACTGGATGCAAAATGATCTCCCACTGCAACTTCAGAAACACTTTCACCATTGGTAAGCACCAAGTCCAGTATGGTCCCTTCATGTGTGGGGTCTGTTACCAATTGCCTGAATAGTTCTCCCTGTAGAGAATCCAGGATCTCCTTACTTCTAGATGATACTGCAGCAGGAATGTGCCAATCAACATCTGGCATATTGAAATCTCCTATCAGTAGCACTTCCCTTTTCCTAGCAATGCTGCGTATGTCTTCAATTAACTCTCTGTCCACCTCTTCCTCTTGTGAGGGAGGTCTGTATATCACACCAATGCAAATAGATTTCTCTTTCCCTCTTTCTAGTTTAACCCACAATGTCTCCTCTCTCCCTTTTAAGCTCTGTAATTCCAAAGCTTTAATAGTAGTTTTTACATATAGTGCCACTCCTCCTCCCCTTCTTCCTACCCTGTCCTTTCTGAATAAAGTATAGCCAGGTATAGTTACATCCCAGTCATGGTTTTCTGTGAACCATGTTTCTGTAACTGCCACTAAATCCAAGTCAGCCACTCCCACCAAAGCTTCAACTTCAGGGATCTTATTTCCCATGCTACGGGCATTAATACACACTGCTTTCCATATGTTACCCCTGTTACCCATTTCCATAAGAGTATTTAATGTATCCCACTACCTGGGGGCTTTCATATCTTCTGGATATTTGAAGGGTCCTAAGATGTTATCTACTACGTGGGACTAGAGCCTTTCGCAGGTCCGATCACCTCTTTGTGCTGTATGGTGGTCTGCGCAAAGGGGAAGCAACTTTCTATGGCTTCAGTGGCATGCTAGTTGAAAGAGACATTGATTCGATGTACTTGGTGAAGTGTAGGATGCCTCTGAGGGGGATGCACGCGCACATGATGAGGCCACAGGTGGCCTGGGCAAAGTTGGTCTGGTTCCACCTTTGGACATCTGGCAGAGCAGCGACCTGGTCATCGTTCCACACCTTTGTGCGGCACTACTGCTTAGATGTGCAGGCGAGGACTGATACTCGTTTTGGTGCCACTGTTTTGAAGGCTGGGCTCATGTGAACCGCTCCAGTTTGATTACTGCTTTGGTACATCCCACACGTCTGAAATGGAATGGGGGGACAATATGGAAGAAATTAAATATTACCTGCTAATTTTACTTTCCTGGAGTCCCTCCAGTCCATTCCAGAACCTGCCCTTGTTCAGTCTTTTTTTGTATAATCTGTTTATTAAACAAACAACAGTATCAAAGCAACCAACAGGTTCACAAAACAACAGCAAAAAATTTTTTGTAATCAATACTGGCCCCTCCGGTGTGGTTGTATCTGATCCACCGCCGGAGGCCAGGAACCTCACACAAGGCAGAACAATGCGGTAAGGACTATTTCCAGGTATCCCCCCCTTCTCCCTTCCCCCCACCCCACCCCCAACCGTATCTATTCCCATGCTACTAAACAAGAAGCATCTCTATCCAACCTTAAGCACCTCGCTGCGGGCGATAGGACCCAAGTTCTGGAGATAGTTCATCCAAACCAATAAAAAGGAGGCCCAGCGTTTGGGAGACCCTAGTGCTACGGCGTCGCTCAAAAAGCATGAGCTGATGGAAGCAGTTGCGCCATTCACAAAAGGTAGGAGCCAATGCCTCACGCCATCTACGGAGAATAGGATCCTTTCCCCACCAGACAAGCCTTGCGTACGAAAAATGCTCCCAGCGCCCCTTAGGATGGAGTGGTCCCAGGCAATCCAGCGCCACGAATAACCCCGTCCAGTGGACCCGCTGTCTTAAAAGCCCACCAAGATAATTCCGATGCGCTTCCAGTAGGACTGTATCATGGGGCAGGTCCACCACATATGACCGAGGTCAGCTAAGGGACACGAGCATTTAGGGCAATTGCCAGACTCGGCAAGGTGGCTCCGCAGCGCCCTCCTCGGGGAAAAGTGTGCACTGAAGGATGGATTTATATTGCACCTCCCGCCATCTGGTCCCTTCTACTAATCGTCGAATCTGTGATATGGCGATACATGCAGAGCCCGGGTCGACCGCCTCGGCCGAGCTCTCGTGCCCACGCCTTCTCTACGGCTGAGAAATCCATGGGGCAATCTAGGCGATCCAATCGCTTTTTCAACTCGGCAATGGTTGGGGGAGCGTCTGCTCCCAAACTTAAAAACTCCAAGATCTGGGCGGAGTGCTCCAACCGGAGTTCCGATTGGGGCAGAGAGCCCACATCGTGGGACAATTGGGCATAAGCAAAGCTGGACTCAGGCCCTCAAACCATATTCGGCAGCGAGTTCATCCAAGGTCTTACATTTCCCTGTAGTATCAACTACATTTCCCAACGAGTGATCCCGGCTCTTTCCGCAAGTGCCGGAAAGCGGAACGAATCGGAGTCCCTAGGGTGAAAGCTTAACATTGGGCCCCGTATTGGCAACCATTGAGGATACCGTAGGGATTGCTGCTCCAGTAGTTTATTAAGTCGGGCTGCTGCCAAGTGCGCCGCATCGCCTGCAGTAAGGACCGGCATACATGTGCGTCAGTCGAGTCCGGCACTACCTCACTCTCCGGTCAACTGATCAAAGCCGCTTTCCCTAGGGCATGTGGCGCCATAAGGGCCCCGTCTCATAACTCCCCTGGGGGTATACACCGTCGGGTATCCCCCAACGGCAGTCACCTTTACTGGTGTCAGTTGCTTGGACACGCGAGCGCAACGCATAGTTTCCAAAAGTCCAGGCAACTCCCTGCACCCCCTCCTTGTTCTCCCAACACCCCCCGCGAGACCGGAATAACGGTATGCTCGGCGCTCAGGGCCCCTTTCCATAGATACAACGTCCGAATTTCACGTTCCATAAACGCATCACATCCCGTGTCGGCGCAAGGCAGGCCGACACTGGGGAGAGTTTGAATCCAGTAAAAGTACGCGTGTGAAGGTATAAAACCATGCTGTAAGGCCGCCACGCCGACCTAACCAGAGACAAAGGGGCATCGTCATCCCAGAGCCCGCAACTGTGTCTGAAGTTGAGAAACACCTCCGGTCAAAGTTTATTTTATAAGCAGCGTCTCAGGCAGCCTTGTCAACAACTATACTTCGCTACAAGTAGACAAAGGCCTCATCAGCCCATCGGAGAGTGGAAAGTGGGGCCCGGCCATGGAGCCCGCAGCGCACCACCCGCCCCACGTCCATAGGCCCATCAGAATTTCGCATCTGTGATTCATATACATATCGGCGGCTAAATCTCCCCATAACTGGAGAAGGTTCCCGCTAACAGACGAGGCAGTGAACGCCTTGGGGTGATTGTGAGATGGTACCAATATATCGTACCGCAAAGGCGCCACCTTAAAGCCCAGCTGTTCCAATCCTGGACACCCGAGTAAGGGCGCGGATTCCTCCACCGGGTCCCAGAATCAAGGGATCCCATGTATTTAGAACTAAACAAGAGTAGAAAGAAAAAGGCGATAGTCAGGGCACCCCTGGCGTGTGGTCCCCTGGCGCTCTATGCAGGAAAGGATTCTAGAAAGTAAACCATTCACAAAGAATGGCCCGCCATGTCGGTGTCTGGCATACAACAGCGTCACATATTTGCAAACTATAATGTCCTCCTGATCCGTAATGCGGCAACTAAATCTGTGCTCTAAATAGTCCTAAAAATGCACTTGAGTCAAAGGCTTTCTCTGGCATGCTAAATGCTGATCAATAGAGACGGGCAAGTTCCCGGGGGGTGGTCCCTGACCCACGTCCCAAGGATGGCAAAATACTTCCGGTAGATTACGGACCGGCGTAACGCCCTCCCTGACGAGAACTCCACTTGGGACTCATGAATCAACCCATCAAAGGCACCAAAGGCCATTCGTATCCGCGCAGTATGCTCTTTGTGCCAATATTTTGGGGGGTTGGTTTCATGTCGAAGTTCAGATTAATTGAGATAGGCGTCGATAGGAAGCCGCCGCGATGTATGGTTCTTTCCACTTCAGGTTTTGGGGTATTAAGTAAGCAATAGGCATGGTCAATATAGATCCACACCAGGTGAGAATCGTACCATGGGGGGTTGCGCCCTGCGACCTGAACAGGTTCGGCAGAGCAACCGGAGAGGACCCCGACAACTACGTCACCCCGATCACTTTATTATGAACTCTGACGGCCCCAAAACCCATGCGGCGCCGAGCGGGGGGGCCGCCCCCCCGCCTTGTAACACTGTTCCCAGCTGAATGACGAGCGGGCGGATTTCTTCCACAGTGATCGGGGCGTGCCTAAATGTGGCTCACGCTGTGTGGTGGATCAAGCTTCGGTAAGGTCAACTTTCGGACAGGTAACCCTGCAACTCGGATTACTAGTCCCCCTCCTCCTTCGGCCGATGCATAGAGTTCCTTTTTGAAAAAAGGAACGCGGCAATTGGCCCCATCTATTGTGCCCGACAGCTTATCTTTATGCAAGAGACTTGCGGGTCTCATCTCGTATGGGACGGCTACGCTGATCGGCCTACCCCCACCGGCTGAGCCACGAAGGCAGGCCGAGCTAAGAGATGGGGAAGCGGCCCGCGTTTTGTCGTCCCAAATCTGGTATAAACAATATCCGATAGTAAAAATGGGATGTTCTTCCCGTCTCTGATGTATACAGTTTTCATTTAGCGATGTTTTGCAATTTCCCAAAAAGGCGTCTAAATCGGTTTCCGCAATGAGGGTGCTCCGGTCGGACGCAGTTTGACGAACGCGCGTCGCCTGTACTCACCTGCTTTTCCAGAAGACACTATTTGTTCCAGCGCTAAAACGTCGACGCTTGCGCACGACATAACTCAATAATGCTTCCGCCCTAAAGAAACCACCGCTTTTGGGCGGATCTCCGCATAGGCAGTTCTGGGTCAGCAGTATGTTGCTGTCCGTGATGGAGGGGTAGGGCAATAAAAATCCTCGCCACTCAGCAGCCCCCGCAAGTGGGGGTGCTGCTTGCAAATCTCGCGGATCGGCGATCGTAGGGGCCCGGTGGGGAATCGGCCAGATGACGTGGTGTGTATCAGCTACTTATCAGCTACGCCGCTCCCACGCTCAGATCCACCGTCAGATCGGGGCATGATTCTGACACTTCGGTGGGTTTCAATCTGCGTGCTTGCAGCCACCCGTGAAAAGATCCTCTTCCGAGAGCCCTAGTAGGTAATCTATCGCGGGCTTGAGGTCTCCAATTAGCCGCTCGATAGATGGGTGAACACTACCCTTTTCCGAAGGGGGTGTAACAAACTCCATGGATCCACAGATACCTAAACGCACGACAAAGCTCCCCGAAAAAGTACCTATCGATAGTTGGAGCCCGACCCTCATGTCCCACCTGCCCATTGCGGCAGTGTCCATAGTCTATATCTAGGGACGCACCACCGCCGCATTCAGTCATCCGGGCCAGTATCTTAGCGGGACATCTGGTAGTTGGCTCCACCTGGATGCCAATAGCGTGCGTAAACATAGCACGGTCCAAAACATTAGAGGCCATAGAGATTTCCCGAAAAACCACTTTGGTTTATCCATCCAAATTCCTTCGCCAGTGATAGTAAAAAGGGTAGGTCTGACCCTCGGGGTTCCACAATTTCTTTGACGTTGGTCAAAGCGTGTCTTTTTGCGGGCTGATGAGATCGTGACTTCAATGCAATTCCACCCTTTCTGTTCTGGGCCTTTGGCACGGGGCTCCTCTACTTTGCCCTAATCCCAACACGCCCTTTTTAATTTTACACATGTTCATAACGGCATGTACTGGTTGGTCTGGCATTGTAAATAGATGCAACACGTCACATTTCAGTTCGCCTTGCCCAGAACTTGTAATAACCATTTTTCGAGCGCTTTTAATAGGAATACCTTATCCCTGCAGAGACATTCCAAGAGATGATTCTCCGGTCATGGATAATAGAACTCCAGGCATAGTATGACATTAGGCGCAATCTAATATAGGTTAGGGGCGGACCTCCACCACCCTGAGGTCCTCCGCGCCGGCTGGAATAGAAGGACATGCTTGCTATCTTGGTTAGCCCTGTCCACACTCTAATCTCTTTGCTTCTCTTTTATTTTCTTCCCCCCCATATCTTACCCAACCCCTTCCCGCTACAAAACCCCCCGCCCCCTTTTGGGCCCTCGCCTCCTTCTTCCCCTTCTCCCCACCAGTGCAAATTCCCTCTCCCTTACCCATAGGAGACTTACAGGATTTGAGCAGGACCCCCTCCCCTGCTATACACCAATCACTCCCCGGCTACCTACCCCCAGTAAAGGACCCTTTAACCCCCACCCTGGCCCCTGTCCGCTCTACCCCCGACCTACAGAGTCTCGTCCCCTCTAGTACCCCGTCATCCATTCACATAGCCCGACCACGTCTTCTCAGAGTAAAAACACACAGAAAAAGGAAAAGGAGGGGGGAACAGTGTGTGGCTAAGATTCTTCCCCCACATGCCATGCGACAAACACCCACAGCATACCGCGAAGAACCTATTACACACGTGGGTTGCAGCTAACTCCCCACAGACAATAGCGGAACAGCAAGAGAGGTTTAATGTGCTTACCTTACAACGTCGGGACCGGCCACACACTTATTCCCTAAAGGGCAACATCCCAGACCTTACAGGTCGACCAAACCGTTTGCAGCCCAATGTGTGAATCCTCCTCCCCCCCCCCCTCGCCTGCGATCCTTTCACAAGATTTTGGCCGAGGTTCTGCTTTGCCGGGGCGAGACGAGATCGGGGGGGCCATAGAACACCCCAGGGCGTGGCGGTCCTCTTGTGGCCCAACACTTCCGTAAGACAAAGCTCCCCGCGAAACCAGAGATGCCCCATTGCCCCGGAGTATAATTATCACAGAAGGGTGTAGATGCCCACTCACACGGCTCGGTGTGGTACCTGCTACCCAGAATCCCATAAAGGTGGACTCCCTCAGAACCCCCCTCGAGTGGAAAGGTTTCTAGCCAGAAAACGGCGGCTTAAATAGGCTTCCAGGGCCCGGCCAAACCTTTGGCCTGCTGAGAAAAACACAGCGCAGCCTCTAGGTTACAGTAACTAAGGACGACTCAATGAAAAGTACAAACATTGTAACTTTTTACATTTTACATAGTACCACAGTTGCCGGAGATCTGCAACACAAAGACACAATCTTGTGCCTCCAGCCTCAAAGCGGCTGTCCGGGTAGCACAAAGTTTTGAGGTAGTTTCGCTGGCCTCCCGTCTTAACATGGCCCGTCCGAAACCAACAGTGGGCCTCACTCCCACTCACCGCTGGGCAAAGTCTCGTCTCCGCGAGAGATCCCATGAGCTCCAACAGAGTGGGTGTAACACGTGTTGTGAAGATCTTCCGCAGGCCCACGTACTAAATTGTAGACTGTCCCAGGTTTTAGCCAAGGTGCAGTACTGACATCAACGTTTACTGTGTAGCCCACGCCCAGCACGCAGGGATTTAAATACGTTTTCCACTTCGCAATAGTTACGCAGCGCAGGGGGCAGTATCCTTCACTCGCTGGGCGCCGCCGTTTTCTGGTCAGCCACCTGTGATGTGAGCCCGTCCATATAGGTAAGCTTCCGTCCGCTGAGTCGAAACTCCCGGCGGTACCGCCTCTTTCCAAATCACCAGGCGAGCAGGGTACTGCAGGCCTGGAAGCGAATGTCGGCAGCAAGAAGTTTTTGGTCAGAGGGAGGCGTAGTGCCTTTCCGGCGTTGGCTTCAAAAAAAAAAAAAAAAAAAAGAAAAAAAAGCAGCGCGGCTGATTAATCTTGCGTGGCTCGAATTCCGCATACCTCGTCACCCTTCCACCGCTCCCCTCCGCCGCACAGTTCTTAAGCCGCGCCTCCTTTGTCGGGAAACTGAGGAACTTGCCCAGAACCACTCGAAGGACTCGGTCATCTCGCCCGATTGCTTGGGCCCGCTCCTGTGGGCCACGTTCCACCATGAATAGGGCCATGTGTTTTATCGGCTTCGTAGCGTAGCGATGTCACCATGGCCTCCACAAACCTCGGGAGGTCTTTATCGGGGACTGAATCAGCGACTCCCGAGAATCTTAAATTATTCCGTCTGGATGCGCTTCTTCCAAATCATCCCGCTTGGATGCCTGGTCTGTGCGCTACTTTTTGCACCGCTCGAAGTTCCCGCCTAGAGTTACCAGGTCTTCCTCTGCCTGTGTGATGCGGGTCTCCGGCCTCCTGCACGCGGGACCCCAGTCCCCCCAGGATGTTGTGGATCGCGTCCATTTTCGTGTGCAAGGCATCGAACTGCCCCGACAGCTGGCTAGTCACCGCCTCTACTCTCAGGGTCGGAGGTGGAGGAGACCCGGTCCGTTTTGGTGGAGAGTCCAACCATTTGGTGGCCCCGGCGCCCCGGTCCTTTTCCCTGCGACCAAGTTTAACTGCCGAAGCCATGGCCGTCTCGGGGGCTAAAATCACATCCGTCGGGGTGAGTAAAAAAAGAAAAAAAAGAAGGGTCGCCCCTCACGCGGGGATAGCAGATGTCGTTTTTTTCACGGCGGATTGTCCCGTTTCAGGGGGCAGGGGGCCCAGAGCTCAGACCGGACACGTCCGTCCACGCTCACCACAAAATCACGTGGTCTCCTCCTTGTTCAGGCCCCTTGGTGGAGAGCAAGCCCGGCTCGTAATTGGCCAACATCTTGTTCCCATCTGGAGTTTGGCTGAGTCGTAGGGATGATTTTGCGTCTCTTGTTGGCTTTAGGAGTCTCTCTGAT